>LAPY01000089.1:235620-261349 GCA_000970635.1 Eragrostis tef | reverse complement strand
AGCACGAAACACTCTCTGGAGCCCAGATCAAGAAATTACTGGCACAGGAAAACAACAACAACACAGAACGGAAGAAATTTGCTAAAGTTTCGCAGGAAGAGCCGAGTGCCCCAGCTTCTCCGCAAGCACCGGCAGCTGCAGCAAAGCCAAGGGAGTTGTAGGCACAGCAGCAGCAGCACAAGAAGCAGCGGCGAAAGCCAAGGGAGTTGCGGGCATCGGATCTTAGTGGTACTGGGAGTCTGAGACGATTGGTGTCCGGCATTTTGTACACCAACCTAATTAGCTGGTTGTCTGACTGATCTGATTTGTTGTTAGGGCCGAGAAGGCTATGTCGATATACCTAATTGGTAAAGTTGCTGCAGTAAGAGAGCAGTATTCTGTGCCCACAGGTCTAGCGCCTGGATTGTGGGTGGGAGACAACCTTAAGTAGGTAGCTAATACTATATAGCAGGGACCTGGATAACGTACGGTGTTTGGATATGTGAAAGCTCTGCATGCGCATGCCGAGCCATTGACACTCCTCTAAATGAATCCTATCTCGTTATCGTAAATTTTCCATTCCTTTTGTTCTAGCGGAGTGGTGTTAGTATTCTGTGCGGGGAATATCGTGGTCTAAATTGGATGGTTGTGTTTTCCATGGAATATCATGGCAAAGAGTAGTTTGCATTGAGATGGGAGAGCACGGGATTCGCTGCAGCTGCATGTGATGTGTGTAGCCAATTAGCCATACAGGTCTTTGTGTCTTGCAACACGGCAAGTGTACACACACTCCTTTTTTTCAACCTCCCGTTGGCGAAGCAGAACCACGTGTGAAGAGGATCTCACGTCTTGTGATCTCTTGCAGCAGTAGATACTGGTTCACAAGCTCCGGTTTAAAAGGCGACGCGTAGTTTTTTTTTTAATTTAAAAAAAGTGGCACGTGAAAAGTGAAAACGAAGCTCTACGCGCCATGGTGTGAGCCCATCTCTCTTCTCGTTCACTAAGGCCCAATTAAAAGCCCAAAGCATATCCGAAGAGATGGTCCGGGAAGGGAAAATCATAACTCAAAATGTCTATATAATAACACCCCAGGCCGAGCAGATCGACCCCCCACAAAAGCCTGACCCGGTCGCGTCCCCTGGCTGGCTACATCGACCGATCGATCGAGCTCAACGACCCGGCTCGACCCCGCCCGCCTGACCCGGGCGCGCGCGCGTGCGGGCGCGGATTGGGCTCGCCACCCCCCGGCCCCACACACCCCTCCCGTCCCCGGGAGGGCTTCCGCCTCGCGCGATCCCCTTCGCCGCCCGTCGGCGCCGCTCGCCGTTGCGGCTCCCTCCGCCAGGTGCCTCTACCCTCCACTCCTCCCCGCCTCTTCGTTTCCTACTATTATACCATCCCTGTCCCGCTCTCGCTTTCTCTGGACGGATTTGCTTTCACTTTGGATAAGATTGGGTTTGGATTAATTGGATCGCCGCTCCCGTGCTCCGAGCTCCCTGCTCGCGCGGGTTGAATCGAGGGATTGTTCTATCTCTCCCCGTTTCTGCTCCGCGGATGTATGGGGTCTCGTGCATGCACGGGTGGTTCGGTTACATAGATTTGAAATCCAATTTGAATTTGAGTTCCAACTGGCCGTTCCAGTGCCATGTTCTAAAACCGTCGCCACTTTGAGATCTCACTGTCTAATTAGTTAGTCCTGGCCCGTGCATGTCGGTTCCGCCTGACATGCCGTGCCGTTATTTTTCCCCCTTTCGGAGGGATTTCCCAACCATTCTAATTTGTCATTTTTTCTGTTTTGCAGAGCGCTCACATTCACATGTGGAGTGATTTATCAACCGCCTGCTAACTAAAAGTGCTGAAGATACCTTCCTCGGATGAAACGTCTGCCGCTCTGCATCATTTATGGCTCAGAATTCGTCCCGTCTTCACCGCCTTCTAACATTACTAGACAGTATCCTTGATCTTTTTTTCCACCTCTGTTTTCTCTTCACAGAATCTATTCCACGTGCCATTTCTCTGCCCCTTTAAGTAACTATTATAATATATTGCTTCGGAGCTTATAATGAATTATTGTAACCCCTAGTTCATTTGTCTGATTCTATAGAAAAATGAACGAAATCACACCTTTGTCTCGTACAATGCTAAACTGAATGTCGCTGGCAATTGTTTAAAATGGTTATGGCGGGGAATCATTTAGTTAGTCCTGTTAGTTTATCTATTCCTGTGAAATTTCTTTAACACGAAACAGCTGGTTCAACGCAAGCTACAAGGTTCGCTGCTGCACGCCAAATTGGAGAAATTGCCAAGTCTCATCCGCATGAGCTAAATGCGCTGCTGAAAAAGGTATATACGCGGCATTGCTTTTGTTAGTTTCTAGTTCTTCAAACTTGGAACCTTTATTTAAAAAAAAACTCAGCCGGGGGAATCGACCTCCACCCGCGGTATTGTGTTAAGAAAAAAGCCTTCTCACACCGGCCGAGAAAACCCCCAAACCCCTCTCCCACCCTTACACAGGACCCGCTCCCCAGGTGACTGGGCCGGGGCAAAGCACCGTAGCCCAGCTGGGCCGGGTTTTCAACCATGATTTGGGACTTGGGAGAAGCGAGGGAATTTTTTTAACCTCAGTCCCAAATTCACTCCCACCGGGAATCGAACCCGAGACCTGAGGAGGTGTCGCTGGAGCTCCTAGGCTCCTAGCCAACCGGCCAGAAGTCCTTTGGCCAAACTAAGTGTTTAATTTTGTATGTATGGATAACTGAAGTACCAACCACTTTGTGCTTAAACTCATACCTATATAATAGTTTCTGCTATCCTGCACTAGTTATGCTACATTGACAATGACATATAAGTTGACAGATCGATAGCAAGTCTTGAGGATTGTATGATTCATGTATTTTCTTCTTCAAATATTGACTGCTTCCCTCTAAAAGAATATTGACCGCTTGAACTATTGGAGCCTCATCTGCGTCATGTAATTCTTCCTTCAATTTCAAAAAATGAGCATCTGGAATTATCAAGAGCTCAAAGTGTTGAATATGCATGAGGAATATTTACGTAGAGCAACATACAATAGATGATAATACAACATGCATAATTACACGTTCATTGGGCCTCACAAAATCATGGGGGTATGATGTGTGGAAGGAGGGGAAAATGCTGTGTCTTGTGGTGTTGTATGCTAATCGGTGGCTGCTGGCGATTTTGTTCAAGAACAACTATGCTCAGATGCTATATTACAAGGTGAAACTCCCAACTGAATATAGGCATATAGTTTCCCTTAAAAAATATATAGGCATATAGCTCAATAGACATCATATACATGAGAGAGATTTTACACATCGCCCCCATTATTAAAGAAGAATACAATATGCTCAAATATGAAGGTGTCATCTCTTGTATTTTACACATCACTCCGATTATTGGAGAATAATACTACTGCTTGATCTTCCATTTCTGTTATAAACATTCTGTCAAGTGATATGTCGTTTAACTATTCTGCATGAAAATAATACATCTTCTTTTATATGTGTCTTGCGCATAATGGTTAGCTGAACTCTGTCATTTCATGTCAACTTTAGGTTTCTCAGTACATCCGTAGTAAGAATTGGGACACAAGGGTTGCAGCAGCTCATGCTATTGGTGCAATAGCAGAGAATGTTAAGCACACGTCATTGAAGGACCTGTTCGCATCTGTGGAAGCAGAAAAACATGCTTCTGGGCTATCTTATGGAACCGATGATGCTACATCAGCATTGCCTCGCACTGATGCTACAGCAACATCTGATCTTGCGTTTGGAAGGTTCTGCTGGACTTACTTTAAAATATTTCATAATGTTGAATAGAATTTCCTCTTTTAACTTGCCCCCCTCACTAAAATGGGATAAGTAATGCTGTTCCTTTC
Organism: Eragrostis tef; assembly: GCA_000970635.1. NCBI lineage: Eukaryota > Viridiplantae > Streptophyta > Magnoliopsida > Poales > Poaceae > Eragrostis > Eragrostis tef. The sequence goes on along the minus strand of LAPY01000089.1, from coordinate 257,469 downwards.
TATTTATTTACAGCTTCGACATAAATAGGGTATTGGAATTTGGCTCTCCTTTACTTTCATCGGGTGGACAGGTTTGTTCTTTGTGACATTACTTTTTGTCCTCCAAATTTTGTAAGTACATAGTACATAGATGTGAGTTGACCAACTATTTAAAAGTGTAATTCAAATCTCCATTTTGGACGTGATATACCATTGACAACACACAAAATATTTTGTTATAGTATTATGAAGAGGATATAATTGACATCAAATACTAAATAGATTTGATCTCTTTCCCAACATTTTCATTAGGTTGTACACTTATCAAATGCCATTTTAACGGTAATAAAAGGTGGCCGATGGATAAATGTGGCAACATGATCTGCAGCTTATAATATTAATAATATGCTTATATAATGTTTCAATTGGAGCTACACACAAAAGAAGCTCAGTTTCGTACATGATCTGTACCAACATGTGTTTTATCAAATTTCTTGTAAGGGTAAAACTGACTGTTCCATTTCATTTCTTGTCTCTTCCTTTTCTGATCACGCATGTTGTGAACTGTTGACATTTGTCCTGCCTTTTTGACTTGTAGGAATATGATATAGCACATGACAATGGCAAGAATCCAGCAGAGCGTCTAGCTCGTCAAAAGAAAAATCTTCGGCGTCGATTAGGTTAGCTTTTCCTTCAGTGCAACAAAAATTCACATTGAATATTTTGAGCATGACCCCCTCTGTTTAACAATATGAGTCGAAGGCCATCAAGTTCATCAACCAAGATTGCACTAAGCGTCTTCTTAAGGAAAAGTAATAAATGAGTATATGTACCCATTTTTAGTTCCATGTTACGAGAACCAAAACTCTTTCACACCATATAGGTTAGATGGTGGAGATATTGTAATAAGTACATAACTTTTTTCCTCATTAATGATGTATTTTGAAAGGGCAATTTCTGAATAAAATGATTTATTGTGACATTTAAGCAGCATTATGGTTGTTCAAAATTCGCAGACTCATACTACCGATCTGTTGCTTGAAAAATATTGAATGAGTGTTACCTGAATATAACACAATTTTTTTCCCTATAAACAAAAAGGTTAGCATGTGCTTCTTTAAAGGGACGGAATAGGTAGCAGTGTTTTCAGAATGGGTATTAGGTGCTTGATTTAGTTTAATCTTTTATTTTTAAATATTCAAAAAGTCTGGAGGGGAAGAGTCCCCTATGTTACAAGTTGGAGGCAGTGAATTGCAATTTCCAGTGTCCTGTTTGACATGGATTGCTAAAACTCTAGTTACTGAATTTTAAGCTAGTATCTTGCTCAGTTTACATCTTTTTGGATTTGCTGGGATTGTGGTGTCGTGCCTGGGACTTAAGGTTGAAATACCAGTTGAAAAGGTTATTAGATGACTAAGCTCCTAGTGAATATTGGTTACTACTACAGTCGATATAGTATTCCATTCCTTTTCTTTGGCTCGATGTTGTGTAACGTATGAATCATTCCAATATTAGACTTTTATGCACTGTTTCCATCATATTTTTTATGATTAAAGGCCATAGTTTGCATATACCCTTTAGTTGTATTGGAATGCTTACCTTCTTTTTTGGTTATATCTTTGTTCTTGTGCAGGACTGGATGTATGTGAGCAGTTTATGGATGTTAATGATGTAATCAAAGATGAGGATCTTCTTGCTCAAAAGAACTATTGGGGTTCAAATGTACAGAACAATGGTTTTCATTCATTCAATGCTGGTCACAATATTCAGCAGTTGGTTGCCACCATGGTTCCTAGGTATCCCAGGCAGTCTAATTCTCGTTCAAGGCGCTTAAGTGCCAGGGAGCTCAATATGCTGAAGCGCAAAGCAAAGAGTAATGCAAAAGATCATACTAAAGCTGTATCCGAGGATGATGAGGTTGCACAAAAGACTTCTGCATTATCGAACGGAGCTTCTTCTGACCAAGTTGGTGCACATAATGTATGGTTTGTCATTCATAGATTCTTTGTTTACATAGGATTTATGTTCACCATCTATTATTTTTATTGTTATAATAGATTGCTGAGCTGATACGAGGCTCAGTGAAGCTATTTTGTGCTCAGTTCTTTGACATTTCGAAGCCTATACATGTAGAATTGGTTTGTGAATTCATATAGTCTTTGTTTACATTGGAGTTATGTTCATCAGCTATTATTTTTATTGTTAGAATAGATTGCCGGTCTAATCTGAGGCTCACAGAACCTATTTTGTGCTCAATTCTTTGAGATTCAGAATTGAGAGCTCATATTATTCATGGTGTGGTTATTCTATTTCATCATTTGTACTTATTTAATAATTGCCATCCCTTATTTCAGAATTCATTTGATGCAACAGTGGATGAAGACAGTCTAGATTATAGTGAAAATGGGAGATGGCCTTTTCAACAATTTGTGGATCAACTTATCCATGATATGTTTGACCCTAGTAAGCTCATTGACGCCCAGATATATATTGTACTATTCTGCTTTCCTCATGCTTTATTGCTTATAATATTTTAACTTTTGATGCAAATTAGTTTGGGAAGTTCGCCATGGCAGCATTATGACTTTAAGGGAAATTTTGACTCATCAAGGTGATTGTGCTGGAGTATATTTTCCTGATCTGAGCTTGTCATCGTCTGATTTGGATGATAAAACCAACTTTCACTCCCTTAAAAAGCCACATAATATTGATTTAAATGAAGGCGTTGATGTGGAACACCTTGAACCGGTTTTGAAGAGGCAAAAGAAGGAGCCAAATCCTTCTGAAACTACTTTTATGGAATATGATAAAGATCTGGTTAATGGTGATTGTTCCAAAACAGAGGCAGGTCTGAGCATAGTGTCTACCGTATCGAGTGGTGAGCTAAATTCTGCTCACGTAAAAGTTGAGCAGGAGTCCCATGTTGATAGTCCGTATCCCGGTAAGGGGGATACAACATATGCACCATTACAAGAAAAACTCAATTTCATATCAAATCTGAGTTCTCTTCCACTAGAAAGTTCAAAATTTTCAAAACTGATGAAATTGGCTAAGTACTCTTATATGAAGAATTGGGAATTTCTTCAAGACTGTGCAATCCGCTTCCTTTGTGTGCTTTCATTGGATCGGTAAGTGTTCCTAGCCTTCCACATATATTTGTCTATTGGTTGGTTCTTAGTCTTATTACTTTTGTTCTACTTTTAGCTTTGGCGATTATGTATCGGATCAAGTGGTTGCCCCTGTTCGTGAAACTTGTGCTCAAGCTCTTGGTGCTGTGATGAAGTACATGCACCCTTCTTTAGTATGCCATACACTGAATATCTTGCTGCAAATGCAGGTGTGTATTCTAGTAATTATTAGTATCATGCTCCCATTTTTTCAAAACAATGCGCTCAATTTCATCATCATCATTTCTCTATCTGTTCTTTGTTCTTTCAGCGCAGACAAGAGTGGGAAGTTCGTCATGGGAGCCTCCTCGGAATTAAGTATTTAGTTGCTGTTCGTCAGGTAATTGCTAATTAAAATCTGTTGAACTGATAACCTAGTGCAACAGTTTGATTCTATTTTTGTGATCATGTTTGTTGATTTTAGAGTGACAATGCTAGCAGGGCTTGTTGCCAAATGAAAAATTGCTCTGATGTGCATTTAAACTTTCCAAAGGGCTTTGTTGGCCCTCTATGCTTTTCATGGTTCATCATTCCAGTAGTATTAAAATTAATTTGTCCATTTTGTGAACATAACAATACTGTTTCTCACCTGACCAGGAAATGCTTAAAGATTTGCTTGACTATATCCTTCGCGCTTGTAAATCTGGTCTGGAGGATGCAGATGATGATGTCCGAGCAGTGGCTGCAGAAGCCCTGATCCCAGCTGCAGCCTCTTTAGTTAGGCTAAATGATGAAATGCTTAATTCAATTGTGATGTTGCTTTGGGATATATTGCTTGACCTTGATGATCTAAGTCCATCTACAAGCAGGTATTACTTGAATCATCTTTTCCTCATCTGCAAGAAAACAGCTTCAAAAGAAGCTTTGGAAAGGTTCACGTGACTGATTCACTTTGAACTTTTGTTTATGTTCTGAAACTGTCTACCAATTAGTATTTTATTACAAGTTGTGCAAAATTTTCCTTTGCTGTTTCTTTTTTGCTATTTTATTTCTGTTGATGTCACAGGAATTGTTATCCTTAGATTGTGTCTGAATTTCTTTTTCAGTGTAATGAACTTGCTAGCAGAGATATATTCTCAGCCAGAGATGGTCCCAAAGATGCCTGGCACAACAGCCTTAGGTGAAATGGGAGAATTTGATCTGAACACAGGTACAGAAGAAGACAGATTGACATCTTGTGAGAACCCATATGGTCTAGCCACGCTGACACCCCGATTGTGGCCCTTTATGAGACACAGCATTACTTCAGTCCGGCGTTCTGCCATACGCACACTGGTATGAGTAACTATTATTCAATTTCGTTTGGCTTTTCTGGTCTATTACTCATTCTACCACTACAGATTAACATAATGATTAATAAAATATCCCTACATGGTGCAGCAGCTTTGAACAATCTTGTTTAAGTTGCACTACCCTTTTTTATTACATTAGGAAAACTGTTATTCGTAAAATGAAAAAGGAACGGAAACTACATTATTGTGCTAGCACAAGACATGATGTGCTTATCTTGTTTGAGGAATAAATTCTGCATTTGTTTTATATAAATACATAATGTGCTTACTACCAGCTTCCCCATATCTCTTATTGTGCTGTCCTAGTTAACCGTGATATCCCTTTTTTCAGGAGAGGCTTCTTGAGGTTGGCAACACTAGGAGTTCAGCTGGTACTACCCCATTCTGGTCTACGTCAATGTTAGGTGATGCACTGCAGGTTGTCTTCCAGAACATACTTTTAGAGTCAAATGATGAGATTCTTCAGTCATCTGAAAGGGTTTGGAAACTTCTACTTCAGGTTTGATATTCTATTGCTAATTTTCGGTCAAAAAAGTATTTTATTGCTAGTTTACTAAATCCCTATCAGCTTAGAGATCTTGTTCTACATGCAACGGCATTAACAAATAAAACCATTTCAATTGTTGTAGTGCCCTGAGAAAGACATTGAGTCTGCTGCGAGGTCGTATTTTTGTAATTGGGTACAACTTGCTACTACTCCATATGGTTCAACATTGGATTCTACAAAAATGTTTTTACCAGTTGCCCTTCCACGAGGAAGTCGTTCAAGAGCTGCTGCAAAGATCAGGTCTGCAAGGCTAGAACATGAAAATACAAGAATTATATCTTTTGGTTCCACAGGGGAAAGTACTTCGCATGAAAAGCTCTTTGATGCACACTCAAGTGTTTCAAAGATCACTGTTGGGGCAGATTCTGATAAATCCGTTACTCATACTCGGGTGCTTACATCAATGGCCCTTGGGCTTTTGGCCTCTAAGTTGCCAGTAAGCTCATGGCAAATTGTTCTTAGTCCACTGGCAAATGATCTCATGTCTCTCTCAGGGGTCCATAGACAGGTACAAGATGCCTCAATCATGTAAGCATTGTCAATATGTTCAATTACTTGTGTTAAGTTTATGTTTCTTTTGTTCCAGGTGGCTTCTATGTCATCAGCTATTATTTTTATTGTTAGAATAGATTGCTGAGCTAATCTGAGGCTCAGTGAACCTATTTGTGCCCAATTCTTTGAGATTCAGAATTGAGAGCTCATATTATTCATGGTGTGGTTATTCTATTTCATCATTTGTACTTATTTAATAATTGCCATCCCTTATTTCAGAATTCATTTGATGCAACAGTGGATGAAGACAGTCTAGATTATAGTGAAAATGGGAGATGGCCTTTTCAACAATTTGTGGATCAACTTATCCATGATATGTTTGACCCTAGTAAGCTCATTGACGCCCAGATATATATTGTACTATTCTGCTTTCCTCATGCTTTATTGCTTATAATATTTTAACTTTTGATGCAAATTAGTTTGGGAAGTTCGCCATGGCAGCATTATGACTTTAAGGGAAATTTTGACTCATCAAGGTGATTGTGCTGGAGTATATTTTCCTGATCTGAGCTTGTCATCGTCTGATTTGGATGATAAAACCAACTTTCACTCCCTTAAAAAGCCACATAATATTGATTTAAATGAAGGCGTTGATGTGGAACACCTTGAACCGGTTTTGAAGAGGCAAAAGAAGGAGCCAAATCCTTCTGAAACTACTTTTATGGAATATGATAAAGATCTGGTTAATGGTGATTGTTCCAAAACAGAGGCAGGTCTGAGCATAGTGTCTACCGTATCGAGTGGTGAGCTAAATTCTGCTCACGTAAAAGTTGAGCAGGAGTCCCATGTTGATAGTCCGTATCCCGGTAAGGGGGATACAACATATGCACCATTACAAGAAAAACTCAATTTCATATCAAATCTGAGTTCTCTTCCACTAGAAAGTTCAAAATTTTTGAAACTGATGAAATTGGCTAAGTACTCTTATATGAAGAATTGGGAATTTCTTCAAGACTGTGCAATCCGCTTCCTTTGTGTGCTTTCATTGGATCGGTAAGTGTTCCTAGCCTTCCACATATATTTGTCTATTGGTTGGTTCTTAGTCTTATTACTTTTGTTCTACTTTTAGCTTTGGCGATTATGTATCGGATCAAGTGGTTGCCCCTGTTCGTGAAACTTGTGCTCAAGCTCTTGGTGCTGTGATGAAGTACATGCACCCTTCTTTAGTATGCCATACACTGAATATCTTGCTGCAAATGCAGGTGTGTATTCTAGTAATTATTAGTATCATGCTCCCATTTTTTCAAAACAATGCGCTCAATTTCATCATCATCATTTCTCTATCTGTTCTTTGTTCTTTCAGCGCAGACAAGAGTGGGAAGTTCGTCATGGGAGCCTCCTCGGAATTAAGTATTTAGTTGCTGTTCGTCAGGTAATTGCTAATTAAAATCTGTTGAACTGATAACCTAGTGCAACAGTTTGATTCTATTTTTGTGATCATGTTTGTTGATTTTAGAGTGACAATGCTAGCAGGGCTTGTTGCCAAATGAAAAATTGCTCTGATGTGCATTTAAACTTTCCAAAGGGCTTTGTTGGCCCTCTATGCTTTTCATGGTTCATCATTCCAGTAGTATTAAAATTAATTTGTCCATTTTGTGAACATAACAATACTGTTTCTCACCTGACCAGGAAATGCTTAAAGATTTGCTTGACTATATCCTTCGCGCTTGTAAATCTGGTCTGGAGGATGCAGATGATGATGTCCGAGCAGTGGCTGCAGAAGCCCTGATCCCAGCTGCAGCCTCTTTAGTTAGGCTAAATGATGAAATGCTTAATTCAATTGTGATGTTGCTTTGGGATATATTGCTTGACCTTGATGATCTAAGTCCATCTACAAGCAGGTATTACTTGAATCATCTTTTCCTCATCTGCAAGAAAACAGCTTCAAAAGAAGCTTTGGAAAGGTTCACGTGACTGATTCACTTTGAACTTTTGTTTATGTTCTGAAACTGTCTACCAATTAGTATTTTATTACAAGTTGTGCAAAATTTTCCTTTGCTGTTTCTTTTTTGCTATTTTATTTCTGTTGATGTCACAGGAATTGTTATCCTTAGATTGTGTCTGAATTTCTTTTTCAGTGTAATGAACTTGCTAGCAGAGATATATTCTCAGCCAGAGATGGTCCCAAAGATGCCTGGCACAACAGCCTTAGGTGAAATGGGAGAATTTGATCTGAACACAGGTACAGAAGAAGACAGATTGACATCTTGTGAGAACCCATATGGTCTAGCCACGCTGACACCCCGATTGTGGCCCTTTATGAGACACAGCATTACTTCAGTCCGGCGTTCTGCCATACGCACACTGGTATGAGTAACTATTATTCAATTTCGTTTGGCTTTTCTGGTCTATTACTCATTCTACCACTACAGATTAACATAATGATTAATAAAATATCCCTACATGGTGCAGCAGCTTTGAACAATCTTGTTTAAGTTGCACTACCCTTTTTTATTACATTAGGAAAACTGTTATTCGTAAAATGAAAAAGGAACGGAAACTACATTATTGTGCTAGCACAAGACAAGACATGATGTGCTTATCTTGTTTGAGGAATAAATTCTGCATTTGTTTTATATAAATACATAATGTGCTTACTACCAGCTTCCCCATATCTCTTATTGTGCTGTCCTAGTTAACCGTGATATCCCTTTTTTCAGGAGAGGCTTCTTGAGGTTGGCAACACTAGGAGTTCAGCTGGTACTACCCCATTCTGGTCTACGTCAATGTTAGGTGATGCACTGCAGGTTGTCTTCCAGAACATACTTTTAGAGTCAAATGATGAGATTCTTCAGTCATCTGAAAGGGTTTGGAAACTTCTACTTCAGGTTTGATATTCTATTGCTAATTTTCGGTCAAAAAAGTATTTTATTGCTAGTTTACTAAATCCCTATCAGCTTAGAGATCTTGTTCTACATGCAACGGCATTAACAAATAAAACCATTTCAATTGTTGTAGTGCCCTGAGAAAGACATTGAGTCTGCTGCGAGGTCGTATTTTTGTAATTGGGTACAACTTGCTACTACTCCATATGGTTCAACATTGGATTCTACAAAAATGTTTTTACCAGTTGCCCTTCCACGAGGAAGTCGTTCAAGAGCTGCTGCAAAGATCAGGTCTGCAAGGCTAGAACATGAAAATACAAGAATTATATCTTTTGGTTCCACAGGGGAAAGTACTTCGCATGAAAAGCTCTTTGATGCACACTCAAGTGTTTCAAAGATCACTGTTGGGGCAGATTCTGATAAATCCGTTACTCATACTCGGGTGCTTACATCAATGGCCCTTGGGCTTTTGGCCTCTAAGTTGCCAGTAAGCTCATGGCAAATTGTTCTTAGTCCACTGGCAAATGATCTCATGTCTCTCTCAGGGGTCCATAGACAGGTACAAGATGCCTCAATCATGTAAGCATTGTCAATATGTTCAATTACTTGTGTTAAGTTTATGTTTCTTTTGTTCCAGGTGGCTTCTATGGTTATTGTCTCTTGGTTCAAAGATTTGAGGAGCAGAGATCCTGTCTTGGTGGAGGCATTGCTAGCTTTCTTATCCTCTGTGAAAGAGTGGTTGCTGGATTTATTGACTTGCACTGATCCTGCATTTCCTACAAAGGATTCTATGCTTCCATATACTGAACTTGCAAGAACATACGCAAAGATGCGTAATGAAGTCAATAATTTGCTCCAGTCAATTGATTCTTGTGCTGCTTTGAAAGATTACATTAAGAGCTCAAAACTTGATGTTGACGTGTTGACTGTCGATAATGCTATCGACTTTGCTTCAAAGCTTTTGTTACCTTCTGAATCTGATCTTCCCTCAGAAAGTGATAAAATTGTCCTGAATAGCATAGAATCAGCAAAACAAGGTTTGTTGTCCACATCCGGCTATTTGAAATGTGTTCAGGTATGTGCTATTTTCAATTTATCGTGTCTCTAATCTGTGTTACAATGCTACAATATTGTTGTGTTGCATGTTTTGGGCTATGATAGTGTAGTTTGCTAATATATTTTTTTGCAATGTTCTGACACATGCTTTGTTTTTTATGTTATTTTTCAGAATAATTTGCATGTGACAGTTTCTTCTTTAGTAGCTTCTGCTGTAGTCTGGATGTCAGGTTTGCCTAGCAAGCTGAACCCAGTCATTTTACCTTTAATGGCTGCCATAAAAAGAGAGCAGGTAAATAATTTTGCTTATCTTGTGACCATCTATATGTTTTCTACCTTAGTTTGATGCTTGATTCCATATACTCCAGGAGGAAGTACTTCAAGATAGAGCTGCTGATGCACTTTCCGAGCTCATTTTTAGTTGTGTTGGCCGCAAGCCTGGTCCCAATGACAAGCTTACAAAAAATCTCTGCACATTGGCGTGCACTGATGCCAATGAGACACCACAAGCTACAATTATCAACTCCATGCAGGTTATTGAGGACCAGAATCTGCTGTCCATTGGAAAGCGCTTTAACAGTCACAAATCCAGGGGGCATATGACTTCTGGTAGTGAAGAAAGGTTAAAACTGGAAGGTTTTATAAGTCGAAGAGGATCAGAGTTAGCTTTCAAGCATCTCTGTGAGAAGTTTGGATCATCATTGTTTGAAAAGCTTCCTAAGCTGTGGGATTGCCTTACTGAGTTTCTTAAACCTGTAAAAACAGAAGATGATCTGAATGTTGCGCATCTAGGCAGATCGTGTGAGGACAAAGACCCACAGTCGCTCATAAACAATATCCAGGTTCGTTCTATTTTGAATCAAACTGCATTTGGTGTTTGCTGTGACTTGTACAGAGCTACTATATTGTCTATATTGCCATGTCGGTAGTCGAACCAATATACTACATTAAATTTTGTGCTGCTATATTATTTACCCTGAGATGGCACAGCTGCCTTTTCAGTTCTCTGTTACACGTTTTTAATGCTATTGCTGTTTCTTGCAGGTTGTTCGTTCAGTTACACCTTACTTGGCTGAGCCCTTAAGGCCTCAACTTCTAAGTCTCCTTCCTTGTATTCTTGGTTGTTTGCGTCATCCTCATGTAGCTGTTAGATTAGCTGCTGCAAGGTGTATTACATCAGTGGCAAAGTCATTGACTGATGATGTGATGATAGTTGTGATAGAAAATGTTATTCCGATGCTGTCTGATTTATCTTCTGACAGTGCAAGACAAGGTGCTGGGATGCTTTTGAGCCTTCTTGTTCAGGGTTTGGCAATGGAATTGGTTCCTTATGCTCCTTTCCTTGTCGTTCCTCTGTTGAGGTGTATGAGCGACCCTGATGGTTCTGTTAGGAAGACTGTGACTCACAGTTTTGCTGCTCTGGTTCCTTTGTTGCCATTATCAAAGGGCGTTCCTTTACCTGGTGGACTAAGTGAACGCTTATCTAGCAGCACGGAAGATGTTCAGTTCCTGGAACAGCTCCTTGACAACTCCCGAATTGATGATTTCAAGCTCAACATCAATCTTAGTGTTCAATTGCGAAGGTATCTGACATAAAATAATTTTATTCATATTATTGGTTCATGATGGCAGTATAGGGCACTGTAGCCAATACTTTAGCGAATCATTATAATGAATTGGGAATGCATTCTGTTCCATGTGTTGAAATTTACTGTGCTGCATATGTGCAATCTTAAAATCTTAGCGGTGATGCTTGTTTTGCCTATTTGATAATGTATGGCTGATCGTTGCAGGTATCAGCAAGAAGGGATCAACTGGCTAGCATTCCTGAGACGGTTTAAATTGCATGGAATTCTATGTGATGACATGGGGCTTGGTAAGACGCTTCAAGCGTCTGCTATTGTGGCAAGTGACATTGCTGAATCTCGTGTGCACAATAATGGCAAAGATCCAGCATCTTTGATTATCTGCCCTTCTACCCTAGTGGCCCACTGGGAATATGAAATAGAGAAGTACATAGACAGCTCCATCATGAAACCTCTTCAATACATTGGTTCATCACAGGACAGAGTCATGCTCCGTAGTCAATTTGATATGTTTAATGTAGTTATAACATCATACGATATTATACGAAAGGACATCGATTTTCTTGGGACTATTTCTTGGAATTATTGTGTTCTGGATGAAGGGCACATAATAAAAAACTCAAGGTCTAAAATAACATCTGCTGTCAAACAGCTGAAAGCGCAACACCGCCTTATCTTGAGTGGCACTCCTATTCAGGTAAACTGCTATACTTTGCTTCGCCTTTATTTTACTATATGTGATGTTTATGAATCAGACCATATTATTATATGCTACCTTTCATAACTTTGACACAATGCGCTGGAATTGCAGAACAATGTATTGGAGTTATGGTCCTTATTTGACTTTCTTATGCCTGGGTTCCTTGGGACAGAAAAACAAGTAAGTTATGTTTTGGCTACAAGTTTGTATGCCAGACAAGCACCCTGTTTTATTCAAGAGCTCTGTTACTAGCATCTTCATCAGTTTATTCCAGCTTCCTTGTTAGCTCGGGGCAATACTCATCTGGTTTCTGGATTGATACACGAGTCATTACACTAATTTTTTTTCTCCATAAAATGCCTCTAAAGTCTATGTTTTAATTATGAATATTCTAGGATGCATGGTAAATCAATCAATTAAACTAGAGAAACTTGGAAACAACATAAACTGAAGAAAATGGAACCATTGAAAAGTTATATACCCGGTGAACAAAACGATAAGCAAGTGAAAATAAATTGATTGTATTTTTTCCTCTCTTGACTAAAGTGCAAATTCCCTCTTTTGTATTTTACTGTGACCTCTGCTGGTCTAGAGTATTTTATTAGACCATAGTAACCACCTTAGAGCCAAATCACTGGAACATTGCATCATTCAGCATCTGACACCCTCAAAACAGACTGTGATGATAAACATTTCCAACTCTAAATTAAGACTCACTCAAAACATGACAGTCTAAACAAGACAACCGTTCTTGCATAGTAGTGCAACTGCAATCTCTCTGACATGCTCTGAAGTACTTACTAACATTGTTCTGCACAGTTCCAAGCTACATATGGAAAACCATTGCTAGCGGCTAAAGATTCAAAATGTTCTGCAAAGGATGCTGAAGCTGGTATTCTTGCAATGGAGGCGTTGCATAAGCAGGTCTTTGTTATTTTCAATAGATTTAGAAGTAGCCTATGCTGTGGCCTTCATTAATTAACAGAATCCTGCTACCAGGTCATGCCATTTCTTCTAAGAAGAACAAAGGATGAAGTTTTGTCTGATCTTCCAGAGAAGATTATCCAGGATAGATATTGCAATCTCAGCTCATTGCAGCTTAAACTTTACGACAAATTCTCTTCATCCAGTGCAAAAGAAGAGATTTCATCTATAGTTAAAGAAAATGAATCAGAGGAATCTGCTTCTCAACCGAAAGCAACTCGTCACGTGTTTCAGGTGCAGCAGTTGACATCACTTTCTTGATTATTCATTTGCTATTTTCAGTTTTCATGGCATCACCCTTTAACTTAATTTGCTTTCGTAATGCAGGCATTGCAGTACCTACTAAAACTCTGCAGTCATCCATTACTAGTAACTGGGGAGAACCCCCCTGATCATCTTGTGGATGTTTTGAAAGAAATTGGTGTGGGGACAGGCGGTGAGCTTCATGAGCTTCACCATTCACCTAAGCTTGTTGCTCTTCAAGAAATACTTCAGGAGTGTGGTATAGGATCAGAAATATCAAGTCCTGATGCTTCGGCATCAATTGGGCAACATAGAGTTTTGATTTTTGCTCAGCACAAGGTATTGATCCTAGCCAACGTAGACGTTCATTTAGTTATGCTGGGCCCGTCAGTCCTTTTTTGCTCTTTCTTCCATAGCTGTTTGAATGACATAAAAATGTCTTATGATTGAACTCTCACCTTCAGGCTTTTCTTGACATTATTGAGAAGGACCTGTTTCAGTCTCATATGAGAAGGTGAGTTCAATGGTATTCTTTCAAACTTTGGATGCATCTTGCTATGTCTGCTTTCATCCTTTGTACAGATTGTTTTAAATAATTACTTTTCGAATGTGAAATGAATATCATTGGATTCATCATCAAAAGCACTTTAAGGTAAACTTATACACTTAGCTATTTACACAAACATTTATAGATAAGAAGAATGGTAAAAGTAACGAAAAAAGTGACTGGCGTCATATATTAAAAAACGGAGTGAGTATCTTTTAGAATCAGCTGGTCATCAGTTCGACTTTTGTTGATTAGCATTATTTTATTTACAGTTATAATTCATATTTCTTCAGCAACATTCAGTGTTGGCAATATTTGATATGTGCTTACGTACCATCATATTCCTTTTTGCCACCCAATAGATAACCACGTGTTTTCATTTATTCCTCTTTGCAGTGTCACGTATTTGCGGCTGGATGGCTCTGTTCAACCAGAGAAAAGATTTGAAATTGTCAAAGCTTTCAATTCAGATCCAACCATTGATGTGCTTCTATTAACAACTCACGGTAGGTTTAGAGTACAGCCATACTGGAGCATTGCTTCTTGATATGTTGTGAAAGCATGCTCTGAGTCTGTCTTGTTGCAGTTGGTGGGCTTGGCTTGAATTTGACATCTGCTGACACATTGGTCTTCATGGAGCATGATTGGAATCCAATGAAGGATCTTCAGGTTAGTTTTTTTTAAAAAAAAAAATTAACAACTGACGGTAGGTTGAGAGTACAGCCATACTGGAGCATTGCTCCTTGATATGTTGTGAAAGCATGCTCTGAGTCTGTCTTGTTGCAGTTGGTGGGCTTGGCTTGAATTTGACATCTGCTGACACATTGGTCTTCATGGAGCATGATTGGAATCCAATGAAGGATCTTCAGGTTAGTTTTTTTTAAAAAAAAAAATCACGACGACGCTCTGCTATTTGTCTTGATGTTCTTTTATCATGTTGTCATCTATGAAATTTAAGTCAATTTTTCTTGGGAATTTTCGTTTCATGACCTAGTTAGTGTACTGATGTAAGTAAAGGTTTAACTATTATAGTATTTGCATTTGCTGTATGTCCAGTGTGAGCATGATTTTCTGGCTTACTGTCGATTCTGAAATAGAGGATAAACATTATGCTCTTATAGGCAATGGATAGAGCACACCGTCTAGGTCAAAGGAAAGTGGTGAACGTTCACCGTCTCATCATGCGTGGAACTCTTGAAGAGAAGGTGATGAGTCTTCAGAGGTTCAAGGTGTCAGTTGCCAATGCTGTCATCAATGCTGAGAACTCCAGCCTGAAAACCATGAACACTGACCAGCTTCTTGATCTGTTCACATCTACCCCCGCTTCGAGAAAAGTAAATCCTTGGTGCAGTTGATTTTTGCCTGGTAGGTAACTCAGGGAGATGACTTCTCACCTTTTTTCTATGCCATATGCAGGTGTCGGTCCTCCCAAGCAGTTCGAGCGATGACGCCAATAAAGATTCCAAGAGGAAGTCTCGTGGCAAGGGCTTGAAGTCTATTCTGAATGGATTGGACGAGCTTTGGGATCAGTCACAGTACGCCGACGAGTATGATCTCAACCAATTCCTGGCGAAGCTCAACGGCTGAGAATAGGATCTCCGGCCCGTGTACAGTGTAAAGTAAATTGGGAAGCGTGATCTGGGTTCGCAGATTTTGTTGCCAACCTCAGGGTTCTTTTTCTTCTTTTTTGGGCTCATAGGGAAGGGAAGATCGCATGATCAAATGCGACATGGCTAACTTATAGGTGGCAGAGATTACGATCTCAATTTTTGTTTACATCCTTTATTAGGAGGTTAGGCTGGTCGTCAGAGGCTGTAAAGTTGAAGGAGTTGTATATACTCTCGGCTTATCTATAATCAAAAGCTGCAGCTCCTTACATATCGTCTTTAATCATTATTACTAGCTCTTGTGTTTATGATGAATACCTGATTTGATGATGTAAGACAATGAGAGTAGCTGCCTTCGGGTGGGACATTTTTGTAGATTTTCGGTGGGATGTTTTTCTTTTTCCGTGGTAGTGACTTTCGATTCGAACGGGCAGATAAAAGTAGTGCTTCAATCTATGATGAATTATGAATAATAAAATAATATAAAGAGACCTTTATTTTTTTATTGGTATAGTAGGGTTCACATGGGTTCAGAAAAAAATTCGCAATCCAAAGGAAGCTCATTGCGATTGACGGCCAAAATTACTTTTACAACAAGGATCAATCAACTGCTAAAATCAGATTTCTAGAGAAGGGAAGGGAAGGAGAGAGAGACGAGCAGACGACGAGGCCGTTTCTCCTCATCAGAGTCACCACCCCACCTCGACAGACACAGCAGAGAGAGAGATTCCTCTCGACGGGATCGATGGCCGCCCACGGCAAGCCCAAGCCAGCCGGTCCTGCGCCGCCCCCGCCTCCGCCCCCACCCGAGGCGAAGAAGACCTTCATGCGCCGCATGTTCCCCTTCCTTCTGGCCGCCAACCTCTTCGTCGGAGGTCAGCTCGCCTCAATCTCCCTCTCATTCATTCGCTTTGGGTAGGGCAGATTTGTGCTAGGGCTTGCCTCGTCCTATTTCTCTGGAAACATCACTTAGTTAGCCATCAGATGTGGCGATAGGGTGCCAGCGTCAACAGACCAGTTTGCTGTATCACTGCGTAATTACGTTCTTAAAGGAGTTGGCATTCTGTGTATCCAAAGATTCGCATGCCGATTCCATTAAGAAGCTCAATAACAGCGAATGTGGACTTTAGTAGGCTGAAGAGAGGAAAATTGGAAGTTTTCTTTTCTCGAACTTAGCTCATGATCCTCATATCTTAGTGCCTGCCAGTACTAGTGGCTCCTAATGGCATTCAGGAAGTAGAAAAGGGAAGAAAAAAAGGTGTGTTACACATGTATCTTTCTATTGCGGCTTCAGTTTATGTATGTATGTGTTGGCTACTCTACATTTCATGACTACTTATGTGACAAATGGGTACAAAAGCCATTTTTTATTCATTTGTATAGTTTAGCCTGTGTTTGTTCTTGCTGCCTACAGCAGACTAAACAATAGTAAACTGTTAAATTGAGCTAGAACTGAAATTGTAGATATCATCTTTAACATAGCAACTCAGATAGTGACATCCTACTCATGTAATCATGCGCTCAAATGTTCTTCAGTATTTATGTTACTAACTCGAGGGATACCACAAAACGCGATTCAGTTCTCAAGAGCTCATTGTTGCATTAAGGAAGACAAATTGCATGGATTGGAAGTGTTATTTCTGGTTCTGAAGGCTGTCACATGCTCAACTCAACACTTATGTGTACCTTTTCTGCTCACACATTTCAATCTTCAGATGGTTTGGTAATCACATTCCTATAAAATGCAGCTTATGTATTTGTGCGGACCTACCAAAAGGACTCGGGGAAGAAGGACGCTGCAACTTCTATTGCTTCGACCTCATCTGCCGCAGCGACTGCTGACAAGCCCGCAGAACCAATCCCTGCTCCTAGAAGGGTGCTCCCGCCAATCCCCGAAGATGAGCAGCGCCAGCTCTACAAATGGATGCTGGAAGAGAAGCGGAAGATCAAGCCGCGTAATGCTGCTGAGAAGAAGAAACTCGACGAGGAGAAGGCCTTTCTCAAGGAGGTCATCCGTGCTGAATCCCTCCCGAGCTTGTGAGCTCACCAGTTGTCATTAGGATCTGTTGTGACACCTTGAATGTGATTTGAGCCTGATTGGATTGCTACAAGCACGTTATTTTACTATCTTGTAAGCTGATGTCTCCTTGATTTGACCTCTGAACTTGAGAGGTTGTGTGGATGCGAACTAGTATTGCCTGCATTAGCTTTAGAGATTCTTCAGGACAGAAAAGAAATTTCTGGGTGCAAACTTCTTCTGTTACATCCACGAGTTTTATTCTGTTTATTTCCTATGATGTGTGAGCTCATCAGTTGCTATATCACAAAAATAGACACCTCAAGTCCTTAAACTATTGACAGATAGTCATCTATATCCATGAACTTTTAAAGCGTCCACATAGGTCCTTCAACTATTTTTTTGATAGTCATTTAGGTCCACGAACTCTTAAATGACCACCTAGGTCGATAAACTATTTATGTTGTGACAACCAAGTCCATTTTCAAAAGACAAAAACATTCAAACTGAACACGACGGCGTGGAGACATAGGACATGTAGATCATCTTCTTCTTTTTTTCTCACCATCACATGCCGTTGTATTAAGTAGGTGACATGTGCTTTTAGGGGTAGGAGACGCAGTCGTCGAAGGCGAGGCGCCAGTGATAACTTCGTCAATCTCGAGGATTTACCGGCTCAGTCTTCGAAGATGGTCATGCGGGTAGGGTTTGCGTATGTGCGTTCGTAGGGGTGAGTGTGCATGTGTGTTGTGAGTGTCTGAGTTGTACTGTGCAATTGCAAAAAAATAAAGTAGGTGACCCTATTTTATGTCGTTGTAGTAAGTAGGAAAGACAGGTTGGAGACGAGTGCATCAACAATGCCTAGTCCCTTACATCATCAATCGCGATTGATATTTCGATGATGTGTGTCAACAACATATATCTGTTTGAAGCAAGGGAGATGCTTTTTTTTTATAATACTGCAAGAGTGAGATGCTAGTAAAGAAAATTAAGTAAAAAGTCTATATGCTAATATGTCTTCTAAATGTTAAGAGTTCGTGGATCTGATTAACATAACATAAATAGTTTATGGACCCATATGGTTACTAAAGAGTTTGTGGACCTAAATGACAATCAAAAAATAGTTTAAAGATCTAGGTGGACAATTTAAGAGTTTATGGACCTGGATGACCATTGACCAATAGTTTAGGGCCTTGGGACGCATTTCACTCGCAAAAATATATAGTAACTCATTAACTGCTTAGCAACCAATAAACGGTAGAGGCTCCATCCGGGGGCCCAATCCTATCAGAACAAATTTGTGGGTGCAGGTGTGTGAAAGCAAAAGAAAGAGCCAAACTAAAACTCTTCCCGTGGTCCCAGGACACCCAGTGGTTACTGATAGCCACAAGTCCAGCTCGCCCAAATAACGTCCAATGGCTAGTGTTCCCGTTGATGTCTATGCTCTTGAAGATCAGAATTGGAGGGCTTCTATGCATCCCCAAGTAGGCACTCAAGAAGGATGCCTGGCAGCATCCACATCTCAGGCAAAGTTCTGTCTCATGATTTTTAATTATGTTTTACTCTGTCCAAAGAACTTTACTCATACTCTTTTCTACTTTTTTTCTGTAAGAAACAAGAACTCATTGAGATAAAAAAAAATTTCTATCTCATTTCTGTTATGCAGCCACTCAACCACCAGTCACTCCACTGTTCTTGCAAGGTCCGTATCCACCAGTACTGTTTTCTTTTCTCCTTTTCGCTCCCCAATTGCTAATATTGTCAATTTATGTATGTAAATCACATTTCAAATGCAGTTGCTGTGGGCAAAAGAGAATACCATGGAAACGTAGAACAAGATGATTTATCTTTGTAAGCTCATTTCCATATTACCATTTTAATACTTGATTGCTGTATCTTTCAGTTTCAATATAAACAAACTCAATCTCTGTTCCCCTTTCATGTCCTCATGTATGTGCTGAACTTGCCTTTATTGCATGCAAATGAAAAATTCTAAGTTTTCTGACACCAATTATATCTGTGCAGCCCAGTTACATCAATTCGAGAGAGAAGTTTTCTGACACCAATTATATGTGTGCAGCCCAGTTACATCACTTCGAGAGAACATGGTAATAATGTTGTACAATGCAGACAGGGAACTTATATCAAAAACAGGTTTTTGCATTGGTTCACAGTTCTTGAATTGTACTCATATCAGTACCTATTAGTTGATATGTACTGTATCACCAGAGTTCAAGACAAAAACGATTGTTGAGTCAGGAACGACAGATGTAGTACTTACTCTTGATAGTGGAGAAGTTATTCTTCAGTTGAAGTTCTTACTCAATGATGACGACCGCAAGCGGATCCAAGAAATGGTAAGTTGGCTTCTTTGAAAATTCCAGGTGTGAATCTCTCTATTTCAATAATATAAAGTATGTCTTCGTACTATTTCATTCTATAGAGAATCTCCGCAATGAAAAGAAAACAGCAGGAGCCGCTTGGGGATGGTCATGAACTCAATTTTCCAGGTTTGCTTGTAGCGTGTACTTGTTAAATGTTGTTTTAACTGCAGACACACATTCGGAAATCTGTTGGAGGGTCATATGCCTTGCTTTGCTGTAATAGGCTAAACGGCTAGGTGTGGTAATAATACTAGATATACATGTTAGCATTTCTTCAAATTATGTCATACAGAGCTTCATGCAGAATCAGGGGCCCATATATCTGTAGCGTGCTGTGTGGATTCCATTAGAAAACGTTTAGCTGCTTAACTCTTTGCACATAATATGCTACTTATCTTAGCCCATCTCTGTAAGAGTGTAAGTAACTGGAATGTTAAAAGTGATCACAGATGAATGTGTGATTGATATGAAGATTATTTGAGAATTCTAGTTCTTAATTCTTATAGTGACTTGTAAACTTTGTCAGACAGCCCATTATCCAAACGGCTCATAGAAAAGATCTCCAACATTGAAAGCAAAGGAGATCAAGATCAAACTAAGATGCGGAAGAGTATGTCGCTAGATGATTTGCATGATAGGGAAACATTAGCTGGAGTAAATGTGGATCCACCCATGAAGGCCTCAAAAGACTTGTTACTGCATGGTGACGGTGGAAAGATTGAAGATCCAACGCCAGATGATTTGCAGGATACGGAAAAGTTGTCTGAAATAAATGCGGATTCACCCATGAAGGCCTCAAGGGACTTGTTATTGCAAGGTGACAGTGGAAAGATTGAAGATCCAACGCTAGATGATTTGCAGGATATAGAAACGTTCTCTGGAATAAATGTGGATGCACCCATGAAGGCCTCAAGAGACTTGTTACTGCAAGGTGGCGGTGGAAAGATTGAAGATCCAAATGGCTCCAAGAAAGGGCACGGTAAACCAGAGAGCAGATCAAGTAGTGCGGTGAAAAAGATGATAAGCGCCTTTGAAAGCACCTCTTCGCAGGTTCTTTTATTACCATTTGAATATAAGCAAAACAAACCATTTGCTTATCAAAAAATGTCATTTGTTTCATCAGTCTAAAGTAGACAAATAACTAAAATAGTTGTCGTAACACTATGTTTCCTCGGTGCAGGGTATTTTGAGCTCAGAGACCAATACCTCCATCATCGCTTCAGACCGCAGAGAGACAAGCAAATCAATGGTTCCTCTTCTTGATAAAGGTTCAAATGACAGGTCTTCTTTTGCGGACACGCAAAAGCTTTGCGTGTCAGAGAGTTCAAATGACAAGTCTGGGAAGCATGTTTCATTTGAACAGAAATCTGGACAAACTGGGGTGCCGCCAAATGCGTATGAAAGCAGGAGTCGTAGGCCCAGTAGCCGTGATGGAGCAAGCAAGCAGAAGGTCAGAGAACATGAGTTGAGCCCGAGCAAGAGGAGATCCCAAGCAAAGCATCGGCGCCACATTGGCCCGTTTTCACTCGAGCAACTGCATCCGATGGGTGCCTCTAGAAGCTATCTCCAGTATCCGTTGAGCTATTTGGTTGCAACATCAAGCACGTCGCTGCACCCGCATGTTTGTGTCACTAGTGCCAGCAGGGAGCTCAAACACCTTCTCGAGCTTGAGCATTTGAGTTCGCTCAAGAACATTAAGCCTGCCGATGAGAAGAGTCTGCGTGTCAGGAAAGAGATCGCGGAGGTATAACAATGATCTTGGTCCAGTTGGAGCTTCTATATATTCTACTAGTATCGAGTTTTATTTACTCCATGATTGTGATACATGGAACTTGTGAAGCAGAGTGCCAGTAAGGATCAAAGGGTTGCATCTACCGGAAGTGGTGGTTTCCCAGTCCTGAATGGGTGGTTGGTAAATCAGGCGAGTCTGTCGGTGCTTCTTGTCGCGAAACAAATGACATGATCTTAATTAATATTTGTGCTTGGTGGATTGATGCAGGGCGTTCGTGCCGTGATTGTGGTGATCGCTTGCGGGGCTGTGTTCCTCAACAACAGGTGAAGGGCGTTGCCGTCACGTCTTGCTCTTGTGCTATGGGCAAGTGACCCTTTTTTGACACTTGTTTCTCAATGAGAACTTATGTGCAAGGACATTTGATTTGAAGCAGAACACCTCGCTTGCTCATTTGAATGTGCTTATTTGCACACCCGGCATTTACATTTTTAGAAAATCTTTACGGTGCACCATACTATTTAAAGGAACGAGATAGTATAAGTCTGATTCGACAGGCCATTTTCATGGGCATTACCGTAATTGTGCTGCTAATGAAACTTATCACCGCTGTCTACTATCATCTCGAATCGTT
>LAPY01000089.1:193120-206394 GCA_000970635.1 Eragrostis tef | reverse complement strand
GACGCTCGACACCGCCTACCTCAGCGCCGCCGCCGCGTGGGGGTGCGTGCCGCGCGCCGTCGACTTCCTGCGGAAGCCGGAGGAAGAGGTGAAGAAGCAGATCGGCGGCTGGGTCGCGGCCAAGACGAAGGGCAACCTCGTCCTCGACGACTTGGATCTGGATGATCCTCCGGTGGCGGCGGTGGACATGCGCAAGCTGCAGCTGCAGGAGGGAGGACGCAATGCTCGTCACCAACGCAATCTACTTCAAGGGAAGCTTGGAGCGGTCGTTCGTCGACGACCAGTGCAACGGCGTACGGACGTTCCACCGCCTCGACGGCAGCGCCGTGGCCGCCCGCTTCGTGCGCAGCGAGGAGGACCAGTTCATCGCCACGCACGACGGCTTCAAGGTGCTCAAGATGCTGTTCAGGGCGCGCGACCCGTTCCACGGCGTCCCGGCCGGGACGATGGCCGAGCTCCTGTGGGCCAGGAACTACTGGCTGCCCAGGATCCCCGAATACTCCATGTACATCGTGCTCCCCGACGCGCGCGATGGCCTGCGGAGCGTGCAGGAAAAGATGGCCGCGTCGGGCCCGTCCTTCCTCTACCAGCACCTCCCCGAGGCCCGCGTCGAGGTCGGCGAGTTCTGGGTGCCCAAGCTCAAGCTGTCCTTCGCCACCAGCCTCAAGGGCGTCCTCAGGCAGGAACTCGGGGTCCAGTCTGTCTTCTCGACAGCAGAGGCCGACCTGGGCGACATGCTGCTGCTGCAGGAGCACGACGACGGTGACGAGCCGCCGCCGCTGTTCGTGGCGGACATCTTGCACAAGGCGCTCGTCGAGGTGAACGAGGAAGACGGCATAAGGGCGCTCACTTGCCCTCCGCCGAAGAGGCGTCCGTCAACGTGTGTCGACTTCGTCGCTGACCATCCGTTTGCCTTCTTCGTCGTGGAAGAAGGCACCGGTGCAATCCTCTTCACGGGACACGTCACTGATCCCACGAAATCCTGAAGCGAAGCGCAGAACCTGCCACGCAATCCTGATCGGTCAAACATAAAAAAGCGTGTATTCATGCATGACGTTCAAGTTGTTCCTGCAGAACCAAACTCTTCAGTTTGGGCAATCATTACATCGAATAAGATCTCTCTCTCTCTCTCTCTCTCTCTCTCTCTCTCTCTCTCTCTCTCTCTCTCTCTCTCTCTCTCTCTCTCTCTCTCTCTCTCTCTCTCTCTCTCTCTCTCTCTCTCTCTCTCTCTCTCTCTCTCTCTCTCTCTCTCTCTCTCTCTCTCTCTCTCTCTCTCTCTCTCTCTCTCTCTCTCTCTCTCTCTCTCTCTCTCTCTCTCTCTCTCTCTCTCTCTCTCTCTCTCTCTCTCTCTCTCTCTCTCTCTCTCTCTCTCTCTCTCTCTCTCTCTCTCTCTCTCTCTCTCTCTCTCTCTCTCTCTCTCTCTCTCTCTCTCTCTCTCTCTCTCTCTCTCTCTCTCTCGAGTGTGGACTGTTGTCGTGCATAATTGGATTGTACATCATCGTGGCATTTTTGTGTGCGTTTCGGCCTGAAAAAGAGGCGCAACTGCTGTGAGCACAATAATGTTGTGTACGCCTTTCTTTTCGGGCAGGAAAAGACGCCGAACTCACTACTGGGCTGGCGAACAGAGTCTGAGCCGAGCTCACGCATTATTGGGCCGGATCAGTGCACCTGGGCCGGAGAAAAAAACGGTTAGCTATGCTATGTAACGGAGGCCACCTGATATCAGCGTGAATAATTCACATAAGCCATGGAAAAGGACACTACCACTGTCACCACGGACAAGCATTTCCATAATGCTGCAAATATTGCAAATGCTATGACACCAGCTACCAATCCTCATTTGAAAGAGCTGCAGTTTCACCGTGAAAATGAGCATAAAATTGTATGCAATCAAACTGCTCACCTGAAGAAGACAAAACGCATAATAAGGATGGAACAATGAAATTGTAGAACCTTTCAAGCATTTGGATAGAGTTTGGTTACAACCTAAACTAAGTTTTGAAACCGAGAAAGGCAAAGCTATATTAGCATTGCAATTCTAGCCTAAATAAAAAAGTTAGACACACAGATATAAGAACAAGAACTCAAAATGCGACAATATAAGATTAGCCTTGCTCATCACACATCTCCTTATGGGCTGCCTCGTAGAGTTTTTTTTTGGTGCATTTAGACGTCCTCTATGCATTGTGTTCAGCACATCTCTCGTACCTCGTGCAGGGAAGTAGGAAAACATAGGATGGCCGTAGTTGAGTCCATCCTCGGTGATGACGGGAGTGCCAATATCGTAGGAGAAATGAGAGTACCTTCGAGACTGGGTGAACAACTTCTCGAAGTAGCCGGCGTCGTAATTACTGCCCGCGGCGTGAACACAATGAGGCTCAATGAAGGGCAATGTGGTGTTGTAGTCGAACTAGACCTCAACAGATAGCCACCATAAAAAATGTATGACATATCAAAGTCAATATATTATCGGCAGTTTAACTAACTACAAATATATCTAAAAAATGACATGAGGTATTTAGAAAGATTATTTGAATTAAATTAGAACAAATATAAGTAGTAAAGCCTTTTTCTACTCTCAGAATGTAGCTAGTCCCATATTAGTATCTCACAATATAGAGGGCATCTCGCCCAACGGATGGTATCAACATGGACTCATACTACAATATCTACGGTGATATCAGTTGGGTATACTCTTAGTATGTGGACATACTCATTTTTATATACCAGTTTTATGTTATATACTATGTGCTTAAAAATATGAGTTGTCATGTAATTTTTTCATATTTTAGAATATTATATGGACATACTCAAATGATAAATGTGTATATATGTACAGATACCCAAAGTGTTTTCTTTTTAATATGAGAGTAAAATGAATTTTCCCATATAAGTAGTGGCAAGATTGTATGATAAAAGGCAATTTAGTCTTTCTTTCACTGACATTTGTCTGGCTTCCATGTGACTAGAAAGGAGCCGCCAGAAGATTAGGCTTGAAAGTTGGAACCCATGACGTTAGGCTCAAACGATGATCTATAATAGAAATATTAGAAGAGTAAACAAAAATAGTTTTACAATTGTTTCTTTTCGCGCAAGGCGCATCTTGCCTGGACTGCGGAGGTGTGCAAGGTAGAGATCACCCAGTTGTCCACTAATTTCACGAGACGTCTATTTTTAATCGGACATGATTACTGTTTTTTTTTAACGGGATTACTATAACTTTTTAGGTGGTAGAGATACACGACATACGTGCAACGCCGGCAAGTCAGGGTCCTTACGACTTGTTCAATCCAACATAAAAGGCGTCTACCTCTGATATTCATTCACGAATTGTAAGTTGTTCGTGCAGAAAAACTCATAAAAAGCGTGTACCTCTGATATTCATTCACGAATAGTAAGAAGTTCGTGCGGAACCAAACTCTTAAGTTTGTTCCATTTAACATCGAACAAATTACAAATGCTTTTTGAGTGTGGCCTGTCCTGTTGTCGTGCATAATCGGATCTCTCATCATGTGGGGTTTTGTGTGCGTTTCGGCCTGCAAAAGAGGAGCAATGCTTTGGGTTGCACGCATGTATATACCTTTGTTTCGGGCAGGAAAAGATGGTGTTTTATAAATTCACTTGCACTAACCTAGTGGCCATTGAGAAATACTCCCTCTATTTCAAAATATAAGCAGTTGTTGACTTTCAAACATCACGTTTGACCGCTTGTCTTATTCAAAAAATTTACAAAATAATATTTATTTTGTTACGAGATGATTTATCATTAGATATACTTTAAGCATGACTTAATTGTTTTTATATTTTTATAAAAAAATCAAATAAGACAAATGGTCAAACGCAATGTCTGAAAATCAAGAACTGCTTATATTTTGAAACAGAGGGAGTATGTACCGTACCCGGTGTACCATTAGAACACACAAGACAAGTACCAGATGTTTCACTTGAACATGACAAAAATTACAGATGGCTAATCCCAAAGGAACAAAAAAACAGGGAAAAACTCGCTGCCAATATTACAGTTCGAGTACCCTAGCAAAGAACTCAAAATCAATAACCACCAGATGAATTTATCCCCTCATTGCATGCATCAACCAGTAAGGCACTGCTACCACCAAATGACATTGACAAGAATTAATTTTCCCATCATTACGGGGTAAAAGGTCCATGTGAATTGAGGAAATACTTCCGGATGAAGTGAGACAATCGGCATGTGCACAGCAGTATAAATGTGTTAATCCAAGCAATGCCTGTCAAACTGTACTTGGAGCATCCTTTTAATTGTAGAGCAAGCTTCGCTTCTGAATAACTGTCCGTGACTCCGATGGTTCCTGAGGCATGCGATGCAACAAGTCAGCATTCCCCTGCCTGGGTGAACCAATCTGGCTTGACGTACCCGCTTTGATCGGTTTCAGCCAATATAGTTCACTCTTTTGCTATAGCAGCATCAGGTTTTTTCTCATCACCACCCTCCACCGATGAGTCTCCCTCAACCTGCAAGCCCGTGCCTGAATCATGTTCAGGATCATTAGAGCCTGCAGGGTCGGCAGACTGGTTATCAATGTCCACAGAATTTGCCGAGGGAGTGTCAGGCTCAGATGAGCTGGCAGATTCATTCACTGTGCTCTCTGTACCCATCTCTCCACATGATACTTCAGCTGCATCTCCTGCTTGTGCATCAACCTGGTCACCTTGAACATCCACAGGTCGCTCAGATGCTTCGGGTTCCTCGGATGAATTTTCCTCCTCTGTGAACAAAAATTTCTCACCATCTGTACTAGTTTCTGTGTGCTTAGCAATTGTCAATTCCTCGGTCTCCTTAGCAACTGTCAATTCCTCGGTCTCCTCAGCAGGGCCATTTTCTAGACATACACTATCCAGTTGCAAATCAGTGCCAGTGGCTTCGCTGGTTAGGACTTCATCAGTATCCTCCATGGTGAGAGAAGTCTCTTCAGAATTAGGAGACGATGAAGGAACAGAAGCTGCTAAACGATCATTGATTCCTCTATCACCGTCAAACGTAAACCAGTTTGAATTCGTAAAGAGGGAGCTGCTGTAAAATAAATATTCTATAAGGCACTTCAGCTACAACGAGAGTGATGAAAGTCACTATTAGATCACAAATTACCTGTCCTGATCATCACCCATACGCAACGAAGATATTACCACTTCAGCTGATTCATCGTCAAAGTAGACATCCTGTAACAAAGCACAAGATTCAGGTTGCAGAAAATTTTCTCTACTAGCAGGAGAAATCAAAAGTACTGACAACCTTTACATTATTCTTAAGGACAAACTATGAGATTGTATTCAAGTATTCAGCAGACAAAACTAACAGCACAAATAGCAAACTTATAAGAAATAGCATTGTAACATACCTCATCATCTCGTTCATGTGACCCTTGTGCCTGCAACCATTAAACATGAAATACATATTACACATGTAGCATAGAGTCATAGTAGTAAAGATGTTATAAGAGCTATCTGTGAGAATTTTAAGGGTTGTACTACATTTAAAATATGATATAACAATCCCCTGAATTCATTTACAAATCACCTCTTCAATATCATCATCACCAGGTAAAAATATTAAAAATATAATTAGCACGCAATCAAAGTTCAAGATATGTAAAATCCAGAAAGTCACCTCTTCAATGTCATCATTGCTGTATATCCCATATCGAAATGCCTGGCTCAGATTATTTGCAAGTGCTGCCACATCATAGTCCCGGTCTCGGAAGTCATCGTCATCGCTATCCCTCCCACGATCATGCAGAGAATTTGGACGCCTGCATATAAAACATGAATATCCGACATCATGACATGCATCACTCTGCAATGTACACGAAAGCCAGAGACAAGATACAGAGTAAATAGGCAAAGAACCTACCCACATGCCCAATGATACACGTTCTCCACCTCATTGCGCTTGACCAGGACATCAGCTTGCCATTCAACCCACTCGCTGTTCTCCTATGAACATGAATTTCATCAATGTGAATCAGTACATCATATAACACTTACAAACAATAGTTTCAAATTGTTGGGCTAGCGAAATAACAGGAGCTTAAATTACCTGCAAGTGAGACTGTATTATGATGTTACAATTTCCCAATTGAATGAGCTTATTTGCTATACGAGTTATGTGCCCAATATTCCCAATTCTTGGAGGTTTTTTCCCTTCTGCCAGGAATGTCGGCTGAAAATACAGATTATATAATCAGGGTACAGGAACCTATATCCATGTAGTGTGGCAAGGAGAAAACAAGCTGACAGGAATTCAGAATAGATTACCCCACTGGAGTCTGCTGAGAGAGTAGAATTTTTTTCCGCGGCAAGAACTTTACCAACAAGGTCACAGTCATTAAGAATATGGTCAATCAGATGATTTCTTTTAACCTCAAGGCAAGAAATAATAATGTTCTCCACATGATGATGCAAAAAGTTATTATAAGGGTACCTGCAGTACAATCGAATGTGTGAAGAGTTTCCTTTTACAATAACAATTACAAGCACGTAAGCACACAGTAGCCCACTTACTGAAAAAACAAATCGATGGAACGCTTTATTGCTGATTGGTTTATTAGCTCCCTTTCAGCAGTTTCACTACCAATTGTGAGCAAAACAGAGATAAACTCTACAATCTGGAAGAAACAGGAATATCATTCGTTAAAAACCAAAGCAGAGAAGGAAAGAACTCTGAAGTGAAACACTGAAATGTAGACATCCCAAGCTGTGCCTAACTCATGAGATTATACAAGGTGTACAGTAGTTGCAGCCACCAGGATCATGGGCTTTATGCAAGGTGAACAGTAGTTGCAGCCATCAGGATGAACATTGCATGCATATCACAGAAATGAGCCCGACAAATGGCCCAATGCAAAAGTAACGGTAGTAAAGTTTACATAGCCCTAACCAGCTAAGATGTTTCCATTATAAAAAAAAAACTAGAAGCATAAGATCAATCCATTCAGGATAAAAAAATAGAATGGTTTAAACAAAGGGCAGTCACAGCAAAAGATGTACCTTCAAACGGTGTTTTCCAAGAGGAGGGCGCAAATTTCCATACGAGGTAGGAAGAACATTTTCTGAAGAAGTTATGTCCAGCAACTTCAGCAAATCACCTAAGATATGATTTCAGGAACACCCGTAAGTCCCTCAAAAAGGCAATCAGATATTTCATTAGAAACACCAATTATATCATGTAAAACACTATGAAGGATAATGCATGTAATAGAAAAATCAATATCACAAGCAAAAAATCAGATAAAAAATAAAACAGCATCAACTTGGTCGAATCAAATGCGCAGCACTCACCTAGACTCTCCAGCATACCATTAACTGTCTCTGGACTGGCAGTTACAAGGGTCCCGTGACTTAAGTTACTTCTAAATGCTTGGTATGAGGCTGATGCTAATCTTTTAGGGTCCAGCAATGATATACATACTGACAATGAATGAACTAGCACAGATTTTGGTCTTGTTCCTTCAAGAGCATGGCGAAACAGCCTACCAACAAAACTGAAATACCAGGGAAGAACAAAGAAATGTGAAAACAATGGTCACTGATACAGGAAGGACTATAAAGCTCAAAAATACAAACCTTGGGCTGCTTATTTTTGCAGCAAGAACTGGAGGGGCACATCGAGTCACTGCGGAAAGGATTTCTGCAGCATTTGCATGTACTTCGGGGGAGTCCTGAGTAGTGACATGAGCACAGAAATATATAAGCTCTTTGCTACATTAAAGTGTGACTCCAATTTGAAATTGGATAAAGATATAATCTACGGAGATAATAAAGCAATTCCTAACCAATCCAAGTCTAACATGGTCATGTTATGAGTACTTACTGAAGAGCTAAATTTATCCACAATCATTTCCAGGACATCTGTATTTTCTAACCACTGCAACGTGTCAGCAAAATTCGAGTATATGGTTTCATCAGCACCAATCAATCTCATCAGCACCTGTTTCAGTCAATTTCATAAATAAAAGCAACCAGATACACTCAACAAAATAGACAGGGAGCGAACTCAGTAAAAGTATACCTCCATTATTGATGTGATGCCAATAAGGTCAACAAGTTGGATAACAATATCTGGATGCTCCTATAAAGAGAAAGAAAGGTTGTGAGACGCAAATTGTAATATTAGCATGTTTACAGTGATGTACAGGATCTTAAGTAAAAATTTAAAATATTGGTCAAAGACAAGTGCTTCAAGGCACAATGTAGGAAATGAGTTCAAATGAGATTCTCATCACAAAGAGAACCTAGTAACCCGATAATTTCTGGCAATTGATCATTATATATCGTGCAACCTTATGAAAGTCCAAAACGTTAGCACTTGACTTACACCAATATCTTTTAAGAAGCAAAAATTCAATATGCTGTCCAAATATTAGACTTCTACTTTAGGTTTCTTTGGTTAGTATAACTATTAATGTGCACTCCCGGCAGGCAGGCTAAACAGATCAAGCTCGAGGTTAACTAGTAATTGTTGATAAAAAAAAAGACACGCTGACAGCAATCTATGTTTTTATAGAACCAATCAGCAATACCTGAACATAATTCATAAGAGGAGCAGTCTTCCGCAGCATCAAACATATCACCACCTATAACAAACATGAAGCCAGACTAAGCTCTCAAATTTGTCATAATACGTAGATGTGGAGAACAGATTGAGCCAAGGAATGAAAGGGGGACGCAGTACCTTACTGAAGTAACCAGCTAACAAAGGGCTATGAGGATGGTCCGGTTTTAAAAATGAGAAAAGCAGACCCATTAACTGTGTCAGGTAACAGAACAGAGGAAATGGTTAAAACAAAGAAGTTCATCAACCTGTAAACTAGAACATTCCAGAGAAAAGTGATTGGCTTTACCTCATCATCGTCTACCAATGTCCTCAAGATAATCTCAATTTCACAAGTAAATATCTCGCAAGCGATAAATGGAAACCTGCAAAACAAGACAGGTGGATTTGACAAGGATCATTAGCAAGTATTGTACATGTAACGTGTTAGTAAAAGCCAAATATTCAAAGCATACTTGAAAGACCGCTTCTTCTCTAAATCCTCTGGAACTTCTTCTACGATGTAACGAAGCAGCTGCTCCACCTGGGCTTTATCACGCAAGCTAGATACAACATTCAAACATTTTACACAGGAGAACAAAAATACAATCAGCTGAAAGAAACAATTTGTACTGAAGTTTCCAAAAAAAAAATACACACACAATTGAAAGATATACAGTATGCCTGTACTAATTCCAGATTTCGAGCCCAAGCATTTATAATTTATAAGAAAAATGCAAGACAGGTCACATCTAGTTCGCCAGAAGACATAATCCCCATTTGTCAACAGCTGACATAAGCAAAACAAATGGAAACTGAAAGCAAACTCAAATACATGATCACTAAGCAGAACCTACTCTGCAAATGCTAACAAAAAACGGGGGAAGAGGATGAATTCAGATGTAATCCTAGAAAACCGAGGAACTAGTTTAGCATTGATTGCTGCTAACATACCAAGTTAATTGCACATCATGTATGCATGAGCAAAATGCAAAGGATCCGAAACATGAAACGAACAAGTTGTATGCGCGAGTAAAATGCAATTAAAATGGTTTCTAAATTCTCAATGATAAAACTTCAATAAGCAGTGATGATGCCTAAAACGATGGCAGAATAGCATGTATCATTATATTATTTATTCATATGAAGACTCCATTGTGTGTAGGCTGCACTTGGAAATACCTACTAGCAATACACTAGATTATGCAACAGGTCTTTCGATTATTGTTTCTAAATCGTTAACTAAAAAGGATCAACAGTTACTCAAAAATGCTGAATGGGCTTACAAATTTATGAGCCGAGTATTGAGCGCTTTGCACTCTTGAATAATTTCATCCTCGTCAAGGAGCTCTTCCAATGTGAAGTTTTCTTTGTCTAGAATTGTATCCACCTGGTCAATAAGATACAGAATAATTAGATAAGCGAGTGGAGATTTCCCAGGGTATGGTAGTAAATTTTCAGGAAGGCCTCACAATGAGAAGAGTAATAATCAGCACAGCAATCATGCTGAATTATCATTCAGTTATTAATAAATGAGTGGGGACGTGAACGAAGACGAGTTGTGCACAAGAAACGAATGAAACAGACAGAGTGAACGAGTGGTTACGAAACTTTCCATAGGGAGAGCTGTTTCCCTACATTGCATGGGTTTAATAGAACGAACCTTACATTACTAGTATGTTAATGGAGAGAAGAAATAAAGTGTGGTTTGCATGATATCAGTTTAACAATGCCATGTAAGCCGAAATGCAGCGGAAGTAGAATGCATTCCATCAACAAAGCAGTAGTCAATGTAACCCTTGCGAATGGAGAGAATTAATTCCTACCCAACTTATTTCATTGGTTGCAACAATGACAGAGTACTCAACATCAGTGCATTTCAAGTAATGTGTACGTATGTAATCTGAAGAGCAGCAAGCAACCCGGTTACCCTAAGCGAGGATGGGAGCCCGAGAGAGCAGAGGGGGCACCGCGATCAGAGCGGCGAGAGCAGTCGCAGCGGCTAGATTCAACGGCAAGAACAAGCATTGGAGCAGGAAAGGGAGTGTACTCACGGGCGAGGCCGCGGAGAGGCCCGTCATGCGCCAGAACATGGCGGCGAGCGAGGCGCGGGATCCGCACCAGATCTAGGGTTCGAGCGCTTGGGGAGGCGGAGCCGGCGGCGGGCTCCGGGCCCCCGCGATCGGCGGCGAGAGGTACGGGCGGATCGAATGGATGGCGGCGGTGGAGGGGAGGCAGGCAGGTGCCTCGGCGAGGATGGGCGCCCGTGCGCGAGGCGACAGAGGGAGAGAGGCGAGGCGCGTGGGGGCGGAGATGAGGGGGAGCTTGTGTGGTTTGCTTTCGTGCCTGCCTCGGCACCAAACCAAACCCACAGGAGCGCTTTGCGTTGCCGATGGATGCGTCTAATTTCCCAAACGGCAGGGCGTCGCGCTTTCCAAACGATTAGTTTTGTTTCGGAGTGTGCCAGTATAGTCCTACTGCACCCTGGACTGGACCACTGAGGTGAGTATCCCGTCCCTATGATTGACTCTTGTCTGCTTCATCAATCATGCTGCTCCAAGGACGAACTCAAGGCTTTTTCTTCATTTTCTTTCCTTTCTTTTACACAACTCACCAATTATCTATTGGCCATACCCTCTTGCTAGACTTACAAAAAGGAAGAAAAAAAATCTCTAC
Organism: Eragrostis tef; assembly: GCA_000970635.1. Taxonomy (NCBI): domain Eukaryota; kingdom Viridiplantae; phylum Streptophyta; class Magnoliopsida; order Poales; family Poaceae; genus Eragrostis; species Eragrostis tef. The sequence continues at coordinate 195,149 of LAPY01000089.1, read as the reverse complement.
TTAACTCGGTTTCAGGAAGAGCGGAGGCATCCCAAGAACATAAGATTGACAGCTTTCTCGGACAGAGGCTGCTGCTGTTTCTTACCCAGTGATGACAGATAATTACAAAGGTCCACTCATTTGTAAACCTGCCGCACCGTTCCTAGCGCCGCCGCCAGGCAACCAGCAGCTCAAGTGTTTAAAACGCTTATGGTGAGCCTTTGCCCACGCAAGCTTCTGTAAGCAATCCGCGAATGCAAAATACCGGTTCAACCATTGCGTTGAAGTGACGGATCAACCATGCTCTCCACAGATATTTAAGTAGTAGTACTTACAACACTAAACAAACTAGTCTGAACAGCACAAGTATTCACCACCAAATTCTCGTTCCAGCCTAACGTCCTCATCATGTTGACACCTGAATGTTATTGAGTCATCCAACAAGGAAAATAAGCTACAACGATAACGAACACGGTCATAAGGTGCCACCGGCGGCAACAGCATTGCAGAGGCAAGTCACTGCAATCAAACTACATGCGACTTTGCAACTTTGGGGAAAAAAAAGTCAAGGATATACATGCCACAAGTTACAGCAAACTTATACTAGTTGATCTAGTGAAGTCTCGTCAACTCTTCCACCCTCTTGGACAGCTCCTCAACAGAAACGTTCATCACCTTGGACACCTCCTCCATCTTGCTTCTGCTAAGGTCAAGGAATGACTCAATCAGGTCCCCATCCAGGAAATTTCGAGCCTCTGCCGTCTTCTTGTCATTATGGAATGACCGCCATTGCTCATGGCTCAGGTTTCCCACACCCTTTATGAACTTCACAAGAGTGGACTGCAGCTTCTCCAGGAACACATATTGGTCGTGTGGAAGAGACGCGATAATTCCAATCACCCCATTGATTGTGCCAAAGATGACCGTGGGAATCTGGCCCATCTCAGAGTCTGGAAGGCGCATAACAAGTGAACCGTGGCGGAACCTGTTAACAAACTCTCCAAGATGGTACTCTCCGACAACCTCAAGTCTGGCCCTTTCGTCATCTGTGGCTGCATCACTATTCTTGCGCACAGTGAATAAGTTGTAGTTGTTCTCTGCACCAATATAGATTTCATCATCAAGCATCTCAACTGCAGTCATCCAGTTCGCATTGTAATCCCTGGCACGCTCTTCGATCGCACTTTCCTCATGCTGCCCAGAAGAACAAAACATTAGGGTTGAGCAAATGAATAGGCTGTTATAAAGTTATAAATATTGCATCTTGTCCAGCTATCAGTTAGATGCTACCTTGTACACCAGCAAGGATATCGATTTCATCAGATCGCCAACCACAATGAAGTCACCACGAGTTTGAGTATACAAGGCCAGTACATGCCCATGGTGGCCACACTCAGATTGCAACTCATGTGAACCATCCTCACGCAGCATCCACTTGTACAACTGAATCTTCTGGTTGATAGCAGCCAACAGTTTACCATTGAATGCATTGAGCGAATAAACAGCTCCTTTGGTTTCTTTCTCCACAATTAGTTGCAACCTTCCATCTTCAACTGCAAACACAAGGATTCGTCCCTACACCAAGATGCATAACGGTATAAGCATTCTGTGAAAGAGAAATCAACAAGATACTGAGAAATTTAGTAAAATATCAAACCCAGACAATTTACCTTTGTTGGTTCATTTTCCTCAGGTAAAACATATGCTGTTCCAACGCAATAATAAACATTAGTGTCATCTGAGAATGAGCAGCTAATGATGGAGCAGCCGCATTCATATTGATCCAGAGGATATGTTGATAGGAACTCAAAAGTTTGATGATCTAACAGACGAATGAAATGTGTTTCACTTTCCTCCATACTAGTCTGGTTATACTTGAAACTGCAGAATGCTAGTGTCCTTGATTGCTCCTGGTGGCAAATGCGGCGTGCTTGTTCATTAAGGGGAATTGTGCGGATGTGGAGCTTCTGGATATCATCAATGGTCCCAATTGAAAGTTCGCCTTCTTTGGCAATTGCAAGGCTGTGATATTGAAAAAAGATGGGGTAAA
>LAPY01000089.1:70178-80329 GCA_000970635.1 Eragrostis tef | reverse complement strand
CACCGCCACGCGCAGCCACCGCCACGCGCCCCGCCGCCACGCGCAGCAGCGCGCCCCACGGCATCCTGACGCCCCGCCACGCGCAGCCGCGCGCCTCGTCATGCGTAGCCGCGCGCCCCAGCCGTCGCATCCCGACGCGCTTCTCCGCACCGCGAGATGGCTCTACTGCTCCTACGTGTGGAATATCGCCGCAGCCGCCGCGCCCACCACGTCCCCGGCATGGTCCCCGTGGCCGGCTGCTCTTGCTTGCACGCCATGGCTCCAATGGCCTGGCGAGAGGAGGAAGAAGGAGATAAGGGCAATTTTGTCTAAAAGAAAGAAATATGGTCATTTTAGAGGAGAGACAATGAACTCAAGGTCATTTTAGTGAAACCCACGAACTCACGGTCATTTGAGCGTGGTCAAAATAACAAATCTTTCTTAAACTTTTGCTGCTTGTAGTCAGGTCATTTAACTTTCTCTGAATGGATGTATCGTTTGCTTCACCACTCATCTGATCTGAGTACTGATATTCCATGAACGCATGCCATTGCTTCCGAAGCAGAGGGCAAGGCCAATTGTTGCAGAGTGGCATATGTTATTTTTGTTCTTTTCTTGTCGGTTACTCATTTTACTTGGCACCGATATATGTGGAGATGCCCCCATTTTCCCCTGTAACTATGAAGAAGAACCAGGATCTTAGCATGGCACAGATTTACTCCATTATTTAGAGTTTCCTTTGGATATCCTTTCATGGTTTTAATATATGCGATTTCAGTGCACGGTTGTAGAATTCAGCCCAGCTTAGTGTCATCCAATCATTACATTTGTGTTATGATCAGGTACAATTGAAACATTTGAGTTTGTGCCATGGACTTATGAAGTTTTCATGACTCTATAATTGGTTCAGATAGGGCTTTATTTTTATGGGTACCCTCCATGATTAACTGCATTTAATGACTAACTTCTTCAGTAAAAACAATAATATTTGCAGTTCTTTATGGAGAAAAGTTTTAGAGCTGGACATTTATATACCCATGGGTGGTCCTTTAATCGTGTACCTAGTGAAACTGGATAGCTCATATGCCAATTGAACATTTTGTCTGTTTCGAGTTCACTCATATTATGATGCAGTAACTGTCAGATTTCATGATCAGTGATCTGTGCAAACCTGATGCATGCTTGATTCATTTTACAATTTGTTCCTCGAGGAAGCATCTTAGGCGTGTGACGTGTCAAAGTAGGAGCCAAAGATACCCTACATTCCACTTGGGCCGTTTGGTGCTCTGGATCAGGTTTGCTGCAAGACTTCAGTTCATGGTGCCTGGAGTGGATGAGCAGCTGAAATGCTACTGGTTGTGGAGGGAGGAGGGTATTTCTCGTCATCAGCGTCTGGATATAGTCAAGGTGTTGCTCCCTTGCTGCTTGGACGGAAGGGTGAAGATAAGCGTGACAAGGCATCACCATGCAGTCATTATCGACTAGTTGGTCAAGAAGCTGAGCACGACTGCCAAGTGCCTTCCGGTAAAACTGATGTTCCCAGTAAATGTGCTTCTTATCGCTTGGTCGGCTGCACACCTGCCAGGCTTGTGGGAGCATCACCTCCAAAATTGAGTTCAAGTAACACTCCTGGGACCTCATCAGAGCAATCGTCCAGTTCAACAAATGAGACAGCGACAGCAACAAATGGTTCCATCAATGGAAGCTGGATAAATGGTTGTCTTAAGAACAACCTGCAAAGGGATTCTTCAGAGCGTTCTATAACAAGTTTTTAGTGAGGGGCCATAAGAACAACCTGCAAAGGGATTCTTCAGAGCGTTCTATAACAAGTTTTTAGTGAGGGGCCATAAGAACAACCTGCAAAGGGATTCTTCAGAGCGTTCTATAACAAGTTTTTAGTGAGGGGCCATAAGAACAACCTGCAAAGGGATTCTTCAGAGCGTTCTATAACAAGTTTTTAGTGAGGGGCCATAAGAACAACCTGCAAAGGGATTCTTCAGAGCGTTCTATAACAAGTTTTTAGTGAGGGGCCATAAGAACAACCTGCAAAGGGATTCTTCAGAGCGTTCTATAACAAGTTTTTAGTGAGGGGCCACGTGAGTCGCTGGAACAGGTGCAAACCTTGAGGCTGGTATGGAACGGAGAAAAGTCAGTGGACCGATTCATGTGGGATTCTGGGAAGGAGCTTTTCGAGATCAGGGAGTTTGAAATCAGGTATCTATTTTTTTTTTGGTCTCTTCCTTGTGTCCAGATAGCGTAGTTCCTTGCATTACAATATTTTCTCAGCTTCTATCTGTGGTTTCTTTCTTGTCTGCATGATCCTTTTGTCGAATGACCAATTTTTGCATTGAGACTGGGATGTGACTTGAATAGTTCTTACCAGAACCCCTCAGTTATTTACATGTTGAGTTTGTTTGTGGCGCTGACTGATGATATTCTCGTATTTCAAGTCGCTACTCTTTGGACATGTTCAGTCTATTCTGCATTCATGTTATTCTGTTGTGTTTGCGGCAATATCCATTTTTGACATTCATCTTTTAACAACGATGATGGTCTGTCAGAAGATGACCTAAAAAAACGAGGGGTTCAGGAAATGTGAATGCGTGATCCAGTAATGTATGTCTGCAAAGTGCCTTGGCCAAGATGTTCGTTCATGATATCATGAAGCTTTGTTTCGCCTGATCATGACAAGATAACACTGGCTGCTAGTTTCTGCCGGTTAAACCAAATCTGGGGTCATTTATATTATTGTTTTGTACTACTTTAGTTCTCATGTTTTTTTGAGGAATTTTTTTTTGAGGAATAGTTCTCATGTTCAGTTTGTGCACATAATATGTAGGGCTACAATTTTTTCATGGTTGACTATTTTTAGTCGTATCATTTTCATCTCCAACCTATCTCATTTGTTTTCTTTTGGTGTCCGGTGCTACTTTGTTCTGTGCCATACGTGAGTTTCAGTTGTAATGTGCGATGACTGAGCTGCTGATGATTTTTGTTGCCATTTCATAATATTAGCTGTGGATGTAAGCTGTTGGTTAATCGGCATAACCGACTGCAGATGTGCAAAGAATGCATGTAACCATGGGTTGATTCATGATCACATTCTGTGCTTGTCAGGTGGTTTTCTTGGTGGTTCTATTGGTACGGCTTTGCTGGTTTTAGGTGGGGGTCTCAGTGTTTTATCTTGTCAGCTTCAAGGTTTATGCGCGGCCTTGCTCTCTTGCTGCTTTTGTCGGGAAGGTGAATATTAGTGTGCAAGGCGTCGTTATACAGTCATTATTGACTAGCTAAGCAGATCAAGTAGCTGAGTGTCTTGAGGTAAAAATGATGATGCAGTAGTAAACATGCATTCCTTTTCTGCAAACCTGCTAAAGCTTGTGGGGGCATCTCCCCCGGGAAAGCCCGAACTTGAGTTCAGGTAAACATGTGGAAACTCATCGGAACAGAGCAATCGTCCAGTTCATCAAACAGGACATTTGGGAACCAATAATGTTTCCATCAATGAGAAACAACTGCCGTCCAAACATAACAAAGACAACACAAAAGTGAATTCTTCCATGGCAAACACACACTGATGTCCAAACATAACAAAGACAAGACTAAAAAAATGAAGTTCACGCCAATACACACACGATCTAGTTCACAGAACAGGTTATCACTACAGACAGCTAAGGAAGTAGCTCGATCAAATCCTCCACGGGCCACCTTTTGCAATCATAGGGGTGCACGAGTGTTCCTCCCAGTCCCAGATGTACGTGTTCACCTGCATAAGAACAAGCAATCAGCCAGTTAGTCGCCCAACTTTCAGAAGAATCACTCGCGTTTACGAATCAGCAAATATAATGGACGAGGACTATACATATGCAGATGCTTGAAAGACTACAACATGCACTTGGCCAGTACTACATCAACTTTTTCACCGTCACCATGTCTCGTTTATATATTAGTACAACTAAGAAGAGTGATCATGCATGGACAGAAGGACAAAGCGCAATGGCATCGACTTTACTCACATGGATGGATCAGCATGCGGCATATTGGAACCCAAATAGGCCGCCTTGGATGTCAAAGATTGTCCCAAAGGATAAAGTGACCCTGTTCCCCAGCACCTGAGGTAACATATTGCTGCCCCGAAGAAAACTCGTGCACAGCCGGTGCTTCTCGTTGTTCTGAAACAAATTTTCGGATGGAACAGTCAGCGACGCGCGCCTGCGAATGTGATTTCAACCAATGGCAAGCTGGACCAGTCGCTGAAAGCCGTGTGGGCGCCGCGCCAATTCAACGAGTCGGCTCTTGATATGAAGCAGATGTATTGGCTGCCCTTTCATAAGAGCGCTCATAATCAAGGGATGCCAGTGCCTCTGTGATTACCTCGTCGAGGAGGCCGAAGGTGTCAGGTAACAAGATAGTCCACCATGATCCGGAGTCGACGATCATCTCAGACGACGAGGCGACAAGGTTATGTCTGTTGACAATAAGGCCATTCATGGTCAGTGAGTAGGTCGGCCTGCCACTGGACGGGAACAAAGCTGTGTACTCATCCACACTTCCACGGTTGTAGTCCCCTAAGATCATGTACCCTTTTTGTGCCTCATCACTCGGTCGACAGTAGCTGAAGGCCTTGTAGTTGATTCGGGTAGACACCTGCTCGAAGAAGGAAAATCTGCTACTGCCAAATCCGATGATACCGGCTTCTTTGTCTGAGTACACTGTATCCAAGCTACAGCCGAACATGAGCTCAAAAATGAGAGCGTCGTCTCGCCCAATGAGAAGCTTGTCTCTGCCCACCTTGCCAACGGTTGATGCCCATCCATCCCCGTAGGTCATGCTGTACAGACAGCTGTTTTCCGTCTCCCTGCAGTTTGCAAGCTCTAGGCGAAGAGTGCTCTTGATTTCCAGACAGTCTCGTGACAGGCAGGGCACGCTGCGGAACGTGCTGGACTTGCTGGGATCAAATATCTGGCCGGCCTTGGGTGACTGCTCGTGACATTTCACGGTACACGGTCGACACTGTATCCATGGAAGGGTTGAGCCCGTGTCAAATGCTACCAGATTCAGAATAGGTGGAGTGCCAAGCACGATGGGTATCAGGAACGCGAAAGAGTTCACATCGCTATTTCCGATCACATCAATTGATGTTCCCCTGGTTTGATCCATCTCTCCCGCTGCGCCAAAGGAGCGGACGCACAAGTGGTTTCTGTGGAAGACAGGAAACTCAATGCCTCCTTCCTTGTTCACGGTGTGATCTGCATGAGATGGCGTTCACTGTAATCTGTAAGCTACTAGTAAGAGGCGGATGGGAGAAAAAAAAGCAATCACTAGTCCCAGCAAAGAAGTACTACGACTAGTATATTGCAAGAATAAATATTGCAAGGATTATAAATGAGCACTCAACCGACCCCATCTACTGGGCCTGGGCAGCAGCAAAAGACATGATAATAGAAACAGAGAAACGAAAAGGGTAAGAACTCAAGTGCTGAACTACACATTGTCTTTCACGAGGGATTGATCCTGCTTTATGAACTGAAGGCTGTTTTAAAGTACTACTACTCCACTAGATCATCATCTTCTGGCAACGTTTGCACTACCACTGTCGCTGTATACTCCACAGAATCAAGCACTGCGTGTCTTTCTTTCTTTTTGCTAGAATTTGTATTAAATGAGCTTTCAATTTCCCCATCAATTAACCGGGTATACCAGCGAAAGACATAAGAACTCCTAGTGCAGAATACGTACATGATCTTTCACGAGAAATTAATACTCCATATTTTAAAGTACTACTAGATCTACACTCTTCTCCACAGAATCACTCCATGGCATGACAGGAATCACTCCACAGCTTCATTGGCCAGTGTGCCATGGCATAGTAGAGAACAAAATTACCGTAGATAGAGGAGGGGCAGCCGGTGGAGCACCCGGTTCCTGCTGGTGCTGCAAACAGCAGCAGCAGAAGCAGCGGCAGCTGCTCGATGAGCCGCGCCATGATCGGCCCTTCCCTTCGTCCAGAAAGTCTTCGCTGTAGTAAGAGCTCACCTTTACTACAGCTTTGGAAGTTGAAGTGTGTGTGGTGTGTGAGTGTGTTGTGCCGTGTTGACTGGCCGTCCGCCCCTGCCCTATATAGCTGCCACAGTACGTAAAGCGTGCCACCATCAGGGAAGCAAGAGAGAAGAGAAGTCAAGTCCTGTTGCTGGTCTTCCGCTGCCGAGCCACTCTGCTCATACTAGTTCGCTTTAGTTACCACAGAAAATTATTCATCATACGCAATGTAGGTATTGCTCGCCTAGGCTATAAATACCGAATGTACGTTCATCTCGGCGCCGTGCACTTCTTCTTCCTCCTCCTCCTCTTCTTGCTAGCAAGCCACAAAACCACATGAGGCCTGCTGGGGCAGCAGCATGTCTGCTGCTGCTGCTCGTTGCCCAACCACTCCTTTCCTCGTCATCCATTGAGAAGCCCTCCTGCAAATTCGAGTACACCAGCCTCGCCTTGCTATCATGCGAAGATACCACACCCCAGACACCGACACACTCGTGCTGTGATGCTTTGCTCTACGCGGTTGATGTCTGGCCGCTCAGCAGCTTGGACCAAGGTGTGTGCTGCCTGTGTTCGTACCTGGTGGCCAAAGGCCCCCTGGCTTTCGATCTCGCCGGTGCTTGCGTCGCTTGCCGCGGCAAGGACGCAGCTGCCGTGCAGGTGTGGCGTCAGCAGTTCATCACCACCCCTGCCGACTGCAAAGGTGAGAGGAGGAATATTACTGGTCCCATGTACGAGTAGGTCTGTAGGAGGAGTACTGCTAGATGCGTGGATAATGATAGTAGTAGCTGTCTCTAATCTTCGTCTTCTCTTCTTCTATGCATATGCTTATCAACGATGGCTTACAACTGCAGAGCCATGCCGCCGGGGTGCCGTTGCTACAGCTGCACCCCCACCTCCCCCAGGGCCCAGGAGCAGTGGCCGAAGGCACCTAGGCATCGGAGCCATTATCGGCATCGTAGCTGCATGTGTTGCAGCCATGGTGCTCGTTGGGTGGTGCCTCTACCGGGCCTTGTGCAGCCCGGCAGCCAAACAGCGCCGATCGCCGGATCCCAGCAACAGTGGCACTGCTACTTCTCAGCCAGGTAGGTATATATACGTAGAGTAAATCAAATATTCATACTCTACTCCTACTCCTCATCCAGTTCAAAATATCTAGAGTACGAGTACTACTACTACTAACTGAGGTTTTATTCCTTTTGTCCAGAGGGCACGGAGATGGCGCGTCTGTCGTCGGCACGCTACTCTACATCCAGGCTCATCCAGGAGGAGTACCAGTGCACTATAGGATCTGTACGGGCACTGTGGCAGTCCATATGATCGCCTCAACTACTAGTAGTAGGAGCGTGTGTTGCTAGCTCTAGCTAGCAAAGAATCCTGTTGTCGTGGCACTTGAGTAGGAGTCGTAAAGCTGTTGATGTGTTTGTTTGTGGGAGTGTCAAGTACAGTGTGTGCTGCGTTGTTTGATGCCCCTCTCTGTTGCTTGAGTTTATGAGACAAAATGGGATTCATGATTTGGCTACAGCTTAAGATTTTCATTGTCAAAGTAACTGCAAGTGTACCACTGTTGCATGCCCCTCTGAAGGACTAGCTAGGGAGAGGAGGAAGAACACACACATGCACGTGTAGTATAACTGTCAAGAAACAAGGACTTGTGCCTTGGCAGCTTGCGAACCACAGTTCCTACAGAAAAACAAAGAGCGAGAAATATTTCCTGCTCCTCTGTATTGATCGCAGAATTAAGATAATCTATTGCTGTGAGTGCTTTACGTAACAAGCCGTTTACCACTTATTTAAGATCTTGGATTTCTTCTTATTGTTGATGATGCACACACGGTAAGCTGCTGCTCTTTGATCTGCAGCAGCGTATCGTTCGCCAAAAATCTGCAGCAGCATATGGCTCTGTGTGACATGACCATCATTGCAACTCCACCGATTTGTTTCAGTTGTTGTTGACCGGTACCTCTCCTCCCCTCCAACACGGCGCTGCTTCTCCTCCCCTCCAACACGGCGCTGCTGCTACTCATCACTCATGTGCGTGCCGTATCAGTTACTGCTAGTAGTACAAACCACCGCCACATTTTACAAACCCACCACAATTCTTGCATCTTGTCTGCTTTATTAACGACTCAAACAAAGCCCGCAATCTGTTTTACTATCACATCAAGAGAAAGTATGATTCAAAGAAAGCCCACACAATCTGGTTCTCATTGCTCCAATGAAGGACTATGGACCGAAATCGAGCCACTTAGATAGATCCTGAATCTAGATGTGCCAAGAAAAATTGATTGACTTATGTGAAAATCTTCAAAAGTTAGGACAAAAAATGCATTTCCACTCCCTTCCAATCATGTTTCACAACTTTCATTTTTTAGCGTCAATCCTCCATTCTCATGATTCTACGTGGCCTCGACATAGACATGCCAAGTAGCATGGTGTCTGTGGAAGCCACATAAGGTCCATCACACTCATTTTCTCGAGAGCTTAGTGTCATTTCCATTCCCCTGATTCAAGACCACCTCCTGCCTACTACACAGGTTTCTTGTGCCCAACTGATTACACGTGACGATCGACACGAGGCCGTGTGCCCGTGTTTATGATGTGGCCGCCGTCCATGACAATCTACAACTAGGCATGCAGTAGGAACGCCATCGATGACTAGTTGGTGGTCTCATATGCTTTGCTTGAGGCGCTTCTCGAGCTTTTCGATCTTGTCGGTAAGGCTGGATGGAACAACTACCTGATGCGCCTTACAAGGAGGATGTCGGTCTGCCGATGCGATGCTTGTATCTGGCGCGATACATGAAGCAGTCAACGGAGTCCTCATGCCTTGTGCAGATCACAATAGCCTCCCGATAGCAATGTGATCGTTACAGCTCAAGGCGAGTAGCAGGTCATCCATGGTGCCAACGATCATACCGAGATCCCGCTGGTTATACTGGGTCTCTTGTGCACGGAAAGACGATGGAAACAAACTTTTAATTAGTTATTTTGTTTCTCAATGCACGAAAGGATTAGCAATAAATACTTATGTTAATGTCTAGTTTAGGAAGGTCTAGGTGACAAAAACTTCTTATGATTAAGAGCTTTTGATCATAATGTATTGCATGTACCAACACAACAACACAAGGAGCCTTTAGCGGCGGGTGAAAATGGCCTATAGCGGCGGACCAGGCTATCCGCTGCTATGCTAGTTATGTTCAAGTTGTTTCGTAGGAAGGGTTGTCGGTGTTTAGTAACCAGTATACTATGCGCTCGACCGATTCGTGGGTTGATGGATGAGACGATGATGTATATTGGTTCATGCAAAATTGCCCCGATGGTTTGGTTTGTATTGTTCGTAGCAGAGGTTACAAGTGAGGCGAGAGAGAGAGGAGCTCCTAAATCTCTAAGTTTTGTGTGCATAAGTGTGTGCGATGAGAATGACTCTCTTAGATTCGGTCCCCTTCCCCTTGTACGTCTCTCTTTTTATCTTGTCAAGAAAGAGAACGACTCACGTGGAGGAAAGAGGAAAAGAAAAGAAAGAAAACGTGTGTATACTGTAAGAGGAGTCACCCTCCTTCCCGACTTAGGCGATGAGGACGATGACGTCAGGAATTGTCAAGTACACCGCTGTCAACTGTCAACACGGGACGTGCGGGCGCGGTGGCTTACGTTGTGAGATGGGCTAAAGCTCAGCGGCCCGCGCCGCCCGCACTGAATGCAATCCAACTGGTTCCCCGCAGCAGCGGGCGGGCACAAACTCTCCCGCCCCGCAGGACTTATATGCGAAGCGGATTGTTGACGGTTGTTATGGACCAATTTCGACCGTCAAGCTCAACAAATGAAAAGGACTGGACATTTCTTACACACATTTTATTTAGAAATAACCTATTTTCACATGTACCTCTAGATTTTAGTGTGCAGGTGGAATAAGGGAGAAATCCAGGTGAAATCATGCCCCAAGACGACGAATCAACACTTCTACAAAACGACGTTCGCCGAGGGAATGAAACTTCAAAACAAAAAGCCAAAATTCACCAAGTCTAACACAACCAAGGCCAAGACCCAGAAGGAAAGCCACCTGCCAAAGCCCAGCCTAGGAGGGACCAGGCACAGGTCGGCCGACCCCCCTGGTCAGGTCGGCCGACCTGGCAAGG
>LAPY01000089.1:0-11360 GCA_000970635.1 Eragrostis tef | reverse complement strand
GTGTGGCGGCGCGGTGAACCTCGTACCGTGCGCCCCGGCCCCCACCACTCTCTTTATACGCGCAGTGTGACAGGGGCCCACCAGCCATGAAACGGGCTGGACGCCCCCGATCAGGGCGCGATCAAGCCCAAGGCCTTTGGGCCTTGAGGGGCAGGGAGATAAACCTAACATTACCTGCGTGCAATGCAAACGTGTAACCTGATGCAGATGGCCGGAGCAGTTGCCGGAGTTTGTAAAAAAGAAAAGAAAAAGACAAAAAAAAAGCCGGAGCCGAGCCAAGCACCAATGGCCAGTGGGTCGTACGACATGAACAACCGGATGGAGGCTCCTGAGGAGTCGCTGACTACTACTCCTTGGAAGGAACAGAGCGGAACCATGGAGTCGTTTCTGTACCGTACATCAAGCACAACTCACGATCGATAGATAGATTGGAAAATGACATGTACGTGCCGTCCAACGTCTGAACTCATCGATGGCATCAAATCACGTGGCCTAGCGTTCTGTTCCTCCGTTGATGGACTTCCAGCCCATGTAGCGCGCCGGAGGCAGAAGCACGGCCCATGATGGCTAATAAAGAAACTATTTTTTTTTGGCTTTGGGTTGACTTTTTGGGTCGTATATCAACCGTTGTTGTTTCATCAACTTTGCAGTCAAACAAGTTTGAAAAAAGAGCTTTGCAGTCAAACAGGTTTGAAAAATAACTGAAATACCCATACATATGGGCGTCCCTGATGCGAGCCTGAGAGTGGTCTCCTACAAGGTTGCCATTGTCTGTTCTACTTCACCACGAATCATGCGATTAGTCTCACATTGATCTTCCTTAAATTTGCTTGCATCACAAAAGGTTGCAGGTGGTCAACAGAGGCAACATAGGCACAAGCAATCCTCCTTATCGTACTTGCTTCCACCGCATCTGTCGGCAAGTCATGGATCGCCTCTCTCGCACGGTACACGCACGTATTGTGCTTGTACGGCACACCGTTTTAGTATGCTTCGAGAAAAGCAAAGGATCATAATCACAACAATGCATGTCAACTTGTCAACCATGACTTGGCAGTTAAGGTATCCTGGGGCCTCGACTCCACTAAAAACACTGATTTGGTTTGTGTCCAGTTAATAAGGAATAGAAAAACGAATGTTGGAAAGAAAAAAGTGTTGAAATTGACATGGTTTGCTTTGAGTGCATCACATTAGGGGCTGTGGACGTCAGGTTTATCCAGAGGTTTGACGTGTCATGCTTTGCGACTGCAATCAACTTGACCACAGTTTCTTGGGGAAGTATTCGGTGAAATGGACATATACCGTGCAATCCGTGCAACCAAGACATCGAGCCATCAATTACACATCGGACGTTCCATAATTTAGCCATTGATTACCTCAAATCCACTTAATAGATTTTTCAGAAAAGCCCTCTCACAGATCCCTCAGCTATCGAACCCTCCCCTTCCCTGATACAAAAATGCCTCTTAACTCCGCCAGCCGGCGGCGGCACCGGCATAGTAACAACCACAATATCCCATTTGAGTCTCGTAGCTTTATGGTTTGCATGGAGAAGATAAAGAAACCAGATGGAAGCTAGATGGGAAAATTTCTTTCTCCATGGATACTCATCGAGCGGAGGTGCATCAAGTAAAAATTCTCATGGAATTGAATGGCATGGGATGCGTCTGCGACTCTGCGGTGTGTCTGTGGATGGTGTAGCCGAAGATTGCGACATTGCATTTGCATCACAGTGAACGGCATGGCCGTAGTTCGATGAAGATACTAGCATATACCGGCATGGCCGCAGTTCGATGAAGATACTGACATACGTGAGTATGCGAATTCACGGGTGTATGTTGTCTCAGATTGAGACATCGGAGCGTTCATGACGGTGAATGGCCGGCGTGCTCACCTTGGACCTCAACAGGCAGTTCGGGAATGGGGACGACGATATTAGCGAAGGGATTTTGATCAGATCATGGAGTTAAACGGAGGGGATTTCGACAACAAACGAATTTATGAGAGGCGTTTTCTGGAAAAATGATTAAATAGATTGGGGGGTCAGACGGTGGCCAAAATGATAGAATGTCCGATGTGCAATTGATGGCTCGATGCCTTGGTTGCACAGATTGCATATGGAATATGTCCATTTCACCGAATACTTCCCCCAGTTTCTTAAGAAAAAATGGAAAACTTGACCAAAGTCAGCATCGGCGGCCGATGACGGACCGGGCCCAGCCTTTTGACGCACGTCAGCCCAGAGGTAGCCGTTTTGCGGTATGGGCCTTTGCATCATTCCCGCTGCACGTAGGTCCCGAGCGGGGTAAATTGGTAAAGCACGCGTTCGTGCGAGCCAGCGAGCCTAGATTTGGACTGTCTGCCGTTTGTGTTGCGTTGCGTGCACACCGCTAACCAACACGACTGCAGTTTTCTCTGGATGGCATGTGGGGCCGGTGGTTCTCTCTCTCCTGGCTTGTGTTGGAACCTGGTAGGTGTGAGCGAGCCATGGTGTCCAAAGCCCTTTTCCACGCCTGCCCCACGCTCTCATGGCTCTGCCCAAAGGCGAATGGTGCTCCGTGCACCAAGAGCTTGCAACTTTATCTCTACGCTTAGCAGACGCTTCATACCAAGGAGAACCGTTACAACGATGTGCTTTCTTACGGTCTGTGCAGTTTATGGTCACTGTGATGAAGTAACGTGTACTACTACCTAGTGTTTGATTCATAACTTTTCCAATTGACAGTTTTTTCTCAAGGTTTGAGACACTGACTTTCACAAGGTTTGACACAAGAGTGAGTAACCACGTGCAAATCCAACAATCTATCACACGTATAAGATGTGCTAGTAGTACTAGTGTTCATCATTGGCAGTCACGAGGCACATCCTACCAAACTCGGGTGGGTGTCCCCAGCAAATAGGCTGGCCATCCATTTCTTTTTACAGCTGTTTTATTCCATTTCCTTCTCGCTACTTTAATGCTGATTGCTTGCTTCCCTTCTACTGTTGTCTTCTCCACTCGCAATCCATCCCCCGCTTTGCTTTCTTTCTCACCGGAGCCGCCCGGCCTCCCATGGCCACCTCCTCCCCATCCACACTGACGCGGCTCAAGGACTGAGCCAAAGAGCTGGAACCGGAGGAGTGGGAGGAAGGAACTACTTGTAGTGGGGAGTGAGGGATTGGGGCTAGTGCCGCCAGGACTACTGCAAGAACCGAACCCAAGAGCTGAAGCCTGACCACCAAGGGCTTCGCGCGGTCGCGCCAACCAAGGTCCGGCACCCCCTCAGGCGATGCGACTCTCTTCCTATTGTCAATGCAAGTACCCAAATGTTCTGATCTTGATTTGAGACCGCCTTCATTTCTTTCTTTACTGAAATTATTGGCTAACAGTGTGCTATCGATGCTTGTTTCCCAGGCTCCTGAGAGATAAACATGTCGATAGGCGAAACACTGCGGACGGAATTATCATCCAGGACGCCGCCTTTCGGTCTGAGGCTGTGGCTTGTCATCGGCATCAGTATTTGGGTGGTAATATTGTCCATACTGGGTTTTATGTGCTTCTGGTCCATCTACCGGAGGAAGCCCAAGAAATCTTTTGAGATCCCAGTGTCTCAAATTCCGGATGTCTCCAAGGAAATTGCAGTGGATGAGGTGCATGAGCGTGCCATTGTTGAGAACCCCCGCGTGCAAGATGGCCTTGCGCTGACAGTGCAGGAGAAACATCATAACGAAGATTCAGGGAAAATGTTGGCACACCTGGTTAGGTGCAAATCGAGCGATGCTGATAATTTGAGCCAATGCAGCTCGGCGTACCATTGTGACAGGGCTGGGAGTTCATATTCTGGTGATGAAGGCAGCACAGGCAATGCTAGGAGGCAGTACCCTCAACATGCAACCGTCACTGCATCTCCTTTGGTTGGCCTTCCTGAGTTTTCACATTTGGGTTGGGGCCACTGGTTTACTCTGAGGGACTTGGAGCACGCAACAAATCGGTTTTCTAAGGAGAATGTGATTGGAGAGGGTGGATATGGGATAGTTTACCGTGGCCGACTCATAAACGGGAATGAGGTTGCAGTAAAAAAGCTACTTAATAACATGTAAGAATTTACGAAATTTGTTATGACCTTGAAAGGTATAGCTTCCGTATAGAACTATTTAATCAGTCTATTTGATAGTCTCATTGTATTGTTTGTGCTTCAAATGTCGCTGTAGGGGCCAGGCAGAAAAAGAATTCAGGGTTGAAGTTGAGGCTATTGGCCATGTCAGGCATAAGAATCTTGTTCGGCTTCTAGGATATTGTGTCGAAGGAATTCACAGGTAAAAGAGGAAACAGTGACTAATGGCTAGCTTTAGTCTTTGTGGACGCATTCTTTGCATTGGGTGTCTATTATCTCGTATCTAATTGCATTTTAGTTTCTGTCAAAATCTCAAATATACATACTTGAAAAGAGATTATCAATCGATTAGACCTTTGGGAATGCATGTGCCAAAGAACTACATTCAGCTTTTCTGTTTCAGCTCTTGAATTTATCCATCTGTTTTCCCCAGCAAAAATCCATCCATCGAATCATAATTATGGTGTGAAAAATGTTTTCACCTGGCCTGGGACAAAGTGTGCAATCAAGCATTCAATGATTTTGTTTGATTTTCTATTTTTCTTAGATGTCATGCTGAATTGGCAGCGCTTCATAAGGTAGCACTTCTGCAGTAGTAGTCGAAGATTGCCAAATTGGCACTCAAGAAAGTCAGAAGCCCAGCCAGGCCCCAAAGTTAACCATACGGTTTATAAAATTGAGTGTGTCAGATCCTGTTAGTGAACCAAACAATCCTTAATCAGGGAAAAATAATCCAACTTCCACCAGTCACTGAGCTGTTATCAATTATATAGCTACAGAAACTATCATCCACCAAATGCATTCAGTGTTGTCATCCCATGTAGTGCTGTGCGTAAATGTCTTTCGTATGGTAACTAGTCTTAGCATTAACCATTTATTATGATAATTAGTTGTAGCATTAACCTATTGTTCCTAAATAATCATCACTTTAGGTAGTGCACCAGAAATGAGTTAAATAACTAAGATCGTAGGAGCTCAGTAATTTGTCTAATTACCACATAAATAGATTTTAAGAGATTGGTGTATGCTTGATCAATGTGTATGTTCGTAGTTTGATCCATGAGAACTTTGGTTGTACTTACTGTTACTATCTGTTTCATGATTTTTTTACCAATAATACTGTGGTATTGTGATTGCTGTTTTTAGGAGAAACTTCCCTATTGGCACTCCACCTGTCCATTTTTTCTTAGCTTGTATCTGACTAAATAAATAAAGTTCTCGCTCATAATAATCTATGCTTTCCACCTCTGGATTTAAAAAAAAACAACAAAAAACTTATCTACTGATAGAACTAGTATTAATGGTGATGATAATTATTCTTATAATCAACAACAGTGTTTTTCTTTCGAATCAGTTCACGCCAATTTACTATAGCAGAGTCGTGCTTCTTTTTTAAGCTTTCTATCCAATTACTTGGCACTGGCCCAATGATTTGGTGAAACCTTGGTAATTATACCTTTCACTAGAGTTTTTTTGGTAATGCTAGTTTTGCTTTATCGATCTGTATCCTGCCATGTTATGCATTTCAATGGGTGAATTAACATCATGCAAATATCTGTTTCACACCATATATGGTTCCATACTCTCATCATTTATATTGTCATTCCAGGATGCTTGTGTATGAGTATGTGAATAATGGGAACTTAGAGCAGTGGCTTCACGGTGCCATGCGTCAACACGGTGTTCTTACTTGGGAAGCCCGGATGAAAGTCGTTCTTGGAACTGCTAAGGCGTAAGACCTGAACCGTTTATCGTTTTGCCTCTGTCTTATACTCATATGCTATTTTTAAGACATCGTCCATAAATGAATGATGTACAGGCTTGCTTATTTACATGAAGCTATAGAGCCAAAAGTTGTGCACCGTGATATCAAAGCAAGCAATATCCTGATCGATGAAGAATTCAACGGCAAACTTTCTGATTTCGGATTGGCCAAGCTCTTAGGTGCAGGGAAGAGCCATATCGCGACTCGGGTTATGGGAACTTTTGGGTATGTTGTTCATTTGTTTTTGTAGCTCTTAAGCTTGACATAAAGCTGGAAATTTAACATGCCGAGCACCTTGTTGTTATGTTTGAATGCAATTAGCTTTGAGGACTTTTACAGTCCATAATACTAGACTGTAAAGATAGTCTTAGATTTACGGTAGCTCCACAAGGCAACAGACATTTACACTTTGTTTTTCCATCCTTTCAGGTATGTGGCCCCTGAATATGCCAACACAGGTCTGTTAAACGAGAAGAGCGATGTGTACAGTTTTGGTGTGTTACTACTGGAAGCAGTGACTGGGAGGGATCCAGTTGACTATGGTCGGCCTGCTAACGAGGTGAGCTGTGAGCATATACTCATGCTGAAGCAATCCATACACCATACTAGAGCCCATTTATTTCACAGCAAAACAACTTCTACCTATTAGGGGAGACAGTGTATTCAGGTGTATGGGTATCTTACATTTATGTCTAGTAGCACTTTGTGAGTCTGTGACCAGTGTAATTTTCCTTTCTCTTTGCAAGAAAGAACATATCAGTTACTGAGTTTTAGTAAGCTGTAACATGGATTATATGCAGGTCCATCTAGTGGAGTGGCTCAAAATGATGGTTGGCACAAGGAGGGCAGAGGAGGTAGTGGACCCTGACATGGAAGTAAAACCAGCTCGGCGTACCATTGTGACAGGGCTGGGAGTTCATATTCTGGTGATGAAGGCAGCACAGGCAATGCTAGGAGGCAGTACCCTCAACATGCAACTGTCACTGCATCTCCTTTGGTTGGCCTTCCTGAGTTTTCACATTTGGGTTGGGGCCACTGGTTTACTCTGAGGGACTTGGAGCACGCAACAAATCGGTTTTCTAAGGAGAATGTGATTGGAGAGGGTGGATATGGGATAGTTTACCGTGGCCGACTCATAAACGGGAATGAGGTTGCAGTAAAAAAGCTACTTAATAACATGTAAGAATTTACGAAATTTGTTATGACCTTGATCCGTATAGAACTATTTAATCACTCCTATTTGATAGTCTCATTGTATTGTTTGTGCTTTAAATGTCACTGTAGGGGCCAGGCAGAAAAAGAATTCAGGGTTGAAGTTGAGGCTATTGGCCATGTCAGGCATAAGAATCTTGTTCGGCTTCTAGGATATTGCGTCGAAGGAATTCACAGGTAAAAAAGGAAACACTGACTAATGGCTAGCTTTTGTCTCTGTGGACACATTCTTTGCATTGGGTGTCTATTATCTCGTATCTAATTGCATTTTAGTTTCTGTCAAAATCTCAAATATACATACTTGAAAAGAGATTATCAATCGATTAGACCTTTGGGAATGCATGTGCCAAAGAACTACATTCAGCTTTTCTGTTTCAGCTCTTGAATTTATCCATCTGTTTTCCCCAGCAAAAATCCATCCATCGAATCATAATTATGGTGTGAAAAATGTTTTCACCTGGCCTGGGACAAAGTGTGCAATCAAGCATTCAATGATTTTGTTTGATTTTCTATTTTTCTTAGATGTCATGCTGAATTGGCAGCGCTTCATAAGGTAGCACTTCTGCAGTAGTAGTCGAAGATTGCCAAATTGGCACTCAAGAAAGTCAGAAGCCCAGCCAGGCCCCAAAGTTAACCATACGGTTTATAAAATTGAGTGTGTCAGATCCTGTTAGTGAACCAAACAATCCTTAATCAGGGAAAAATAATCCAACTTCCACCAGTCACTGAGCTGTTATCAATTATATAGCTACAGAAACTATCATCCACCAAATGCATTCAGTGTTGTCATCCCATGTAGTGCTGTGCGTAAATGTCTTTCGTATGGTAACTAGTCTTAGCATTAACCATTTATTATGATAATTAGTTGTAGCATTAACCTATTGTTCCTAAATAATCATCACTTTAGGTAGTGCACCAGAAATGAGTTAAATAACTAAGATCGTAGGAGCTCAGTAATTTGTCTAATTACCACATAAATAGATTTTAAGAGATTGGTGTATGCTTGATCAATGTGTATGTTCGTAGTTTGATCCATGAGAACTTTGGTTGTACTTACTGTTACTATCTGTTTCATGATTTTTTTACCAATAATACTGTGGTATTGTGATTGCTGTTTTTAGGAGAAACTTCCCTATTGGCACTCCACCTGTCCATTTTTTCTTAGCTTGTATCTGACTAAATAAATAAAGTTCTCGCTCATAATAATCTATGCTTTCCACCTCTGGATTTAAAAAAAAACAACAAAAAACTTATCTACTGATAGAACTAGTATTAATGGTGATGATAAT
Organism: Eragrostis tef; assembly: GCA_000970635.1. NCBI lineage: Eukaryota > Viridiplantae > Streptophyta > Magnoliopsida > Poales > Poaceae > Eragrostis > Eragrostis tef. The sequence goes on along the minus strand of LAPY01000089.1, from coordinate 3,000 downwards.
TATTCTTATAATCAACAACAGTGTTTTTCTTTCGAATCAGTTCACGCCAATTTACTATAGCAGAGTCGTGCTTCTTTTTTAAGCTTTCTATCCAATTACTTGGCACTGGCCCAATGATTTGGTGAAACCTTGGTAATTATACCTTTCACTAGAGTTTTTTTGGTAATGCTAGTTTTGCTTTATCGATCTGTATCCTGCCATGTTATGCATTTCAATGGGTGAATTAACATCATGCAAATATCTGTTTCACACCATATATGGTTCCACATATGGTTCCATAATCTATCTGAACTTACTCTCATCATTTATATTGTCATTCCAGGATGCTTGTGTATGAGTATGTGAATAATGGGAACTTAGAGCAGTGGCTTCACGGTGCCATGCGTCAACACGGTGTTCTTACTTGGGAAGCCCGGATGAAAGTCGTTCTTGGAACTGCTAAGGCGTAAGACCTGAACCGTTTATCGTTTTGCCTCTGTCTTATACTCATATGCTATTTTTAAGACATCGTCCATAAATGAATGATGTACAGGCTTGCTTATTTACATGAAGCTATAGAGCCAAAAGTTGTGCACCGTGATATCAAAGCAAGCAATATCCTGATCGATGAAGAATTCAACGGCAAACTTTCTGATTTCGGATTGGCCAAGCTCTTAGGTGCAGGGAAGAGCCATATCGCGACTCGGGTTATGGGAACTTTTGGGTATGTTGTTCATTTGTTTTTGTAGCTCTTAAGCTTGACATAAAGCTGGAAATTTAACATGCCGAGCACCTTGTTGTTATGTTTGAATGCAATTAGCTTTGAGGACTTTTACAGTCCATAATACTAGACTGTAAAGATAGTCTTAGATTTACGGTAGCTCCACAAGGCAACAGACATTTACACTTTGTTTTTCCATCCTTTCAGGTATGTGGCCCCTGAATATGCCAACACAGGTCTGTTAAACGAGAAGAGCGATGTGTACAGTTTTGGTGTGTTACTACTGGAAGCAGTGACTGGGAGGGATCCAGTTGACTATGGTCGGCCTGCTAACGAGGTGAGCTGTGAGCATATACTCATGCTGAAGCAATCCATACACCATACTAGAGCCCATTTATTTCACAGCAAAACAACTTCTACCTATTAGGGGAGACAGTGTATTCAGGTGTATGGGTATCTTACATTTATGTCTAGTAGCACTTTGTGAGTCTGTGACCAGTGTAATTTTCCTTTCTCTTTGCAAGAAAGAACATATCAGTTACTGAGTTTTAGTAAGCTGTAACATGGATTATATGCAGGTCCATCTAGTGGAGTGGCTCAAAATGATGGTTGGCACAAGGAGGGCAGAGGAGGTAGTGGACCCTGACATGGAAGTAAAACCAGCCATTCGCGCTCTCAAGCGTGCTCTTCTAGTGGCGCTGCGGTGTGTTGACCCAGATTCTGAAAAAAGACCCACCATGGGTCAGGTTGTTCGGATGCTCGAGGCAGAAGATGTCCCGTCCCGGGAGGTTGTACAATTCATCATTCTTCAATTTTCATATAGCCATGCTATGTCTTTGTGCAATTAGTCTGAATCTTCTGTGTTTGTTATCCTCTGAAGGACCGGAGGAGCCGTAGGGGTCACAGCAGCAACGCAGACAGCGAGTCCAAGGCAAGCTCAAGCGAATTCGAGATAAGCAGTGATAGAAGAGAGGCTGTACCGTCTTCAAGATTTCAGTCATAAATCCTGATGAGAACACAGCAGGTCATCATGGACAAGAACTCGATTTCGAACCCGCGAACCTTGGAGGTTTCTGGAGACTATTGCATTTTTACTGTAGATATTGTTCTTGGTAGTAACGAGAGGCAGAGTCAGGGCGATCCCCTTGAGATGAGACTCGTGTAATTTCGATTGGGTGTTCCGTTGGGTCAACAGATTGTACATAATTTTCTTTTCTTGTTTCTGGTTAGGATTTTTCGGCTAGTAGAAAAGACAATCGGGTACCTGAACTATTGACATTTTGCAATTATTAAGTCTGTTAGTGGTTCCTTCATGTTTTGTGCTCCAAGCTGCTATAATTTGGAAATCTTCTGTAATGGCAAGGAGATATCAGGTTTGTCACTCCGGCTGTGACCGGCAGTTACGGCATGATGAAGCGTGTCATGTGGGCCTACTTGTTGTTCTGGGCCGTAAACAACCACCGGCAGAGGCCAAATGACAAACTCCCATTCCGCCATTAGCGAGCCCGGAAATATCTCAACATCCCATCTCCTCCACCTTTCTCGCGTCGTCTAAACCCAACCCCGAATCCCAAACAGAAACCCTCCATGGCCGCCGCCGCCGCCATCCACCGCGCCGCGGCGCGCCCGCTCCGTTCTCCCGCCTTCTCCTCCGCCAGGTCCCGTTCCCTTGTCCACCTCCTCGCCCGCTCCCTCTCCTCGTCACAGGCGTCCTACGCCTACAACCCTTCCGGCGCGGCCCCCCCCCCCACCCATGCCCCCCAGCCGCAGCAGCAGCAGTGGGCGCCGCCCCGGCACCCTCCTCCTCATGGTCCCCCTCCTCCTCACGTCCCCCCTCCCCAGTGGTCCCCGCAGGGACATCCCCCTCCGCCGCCTCAGAGGAACTACCAGCAGCAGGGACCGCCGCAGAGGAACTACCAGCAGCAGGCGCCGCCTCCACCGCGCCACGGCTACGGTCCTCCACCCCCGCAGCACCAGGCGCCGCCTCTGCCGCACCGTGGTTACGGGCCTCCACCCCCGCAGCACCAGGCGCCACCGCTACCTCACGGTTACGGGCCTCCACCCCCGGAGCAGCGCGCAACGCCGCCGCCCCAGCCGCAGGAGACTGTACCGGGGCCCGGGGAGCTGATGGCACTGTGCCGGGAAGGGCGGGTGAAGGACGCGGTGGAGATGCTCACCAAGGGGGCACGCGCTGACACGGCCGCCTTCTACGAGCTCGCCGCCGCCTGCTCCAACCCTAAGCTGCTCGAGGAGCTCAGGAAGGTGCACGACTTCTTCCTCCGGTCGCAGTTCCGCGGCGA
>LAPY01000088.1:288860-302831 GCA_000970635.1 Eragrostis tef | reverse complement strand
GTTCAGGATTTCCTAAGATACATATGGCTTACTTTCATCAAAAGACCTTACCTCCCAATATCGCTGAAGATGCAAGTGTTACTCAGAGTTCAACTTATTGAAGATGTTGATTATTTTCCAAAGACAAGCATCGATAATAAATTTCTGAAGACTAGCTAGTGATGATGATGTTTCTCGAAGACTAGTGATGGTAAAGAAGACGAAGGAACGAAGATGATGTTGATTTTCCGAAGACAGAAGCAAAGTTATTGGCAGGCAAGGCCAGGGCTTATGTCGTAGCCCTATTTCCAGAAGATTCCGGAATGTCGAATGCGTCGGATTAGGACTCTATCGATGGGGACGCCTTGTCAGTTACGAGGACTATTGAAGGAAGTCGATCTATTATTTCCTTAGATATATTCCTACTCTGACTTGTAAAGGGGTTAGACCCACCTATAAATGTAAACACCCCTCCATACGAGAAGAGGGAGGTCACGCGGCTGCCGGTCAAAGACCGAAAGCACACCACCACACATCTCGCCGAGACGGCAATACAAGAACACACTGGACGTAGGGTTATTATCCTTCGAGAGACATCGAACCAAATATCTGCCGAATACCCCGTTCAATCGGGTGCCGACAATTACTATTATGAAATAAAATAACCTGAAATACGTATATAATTTATAAATTACTCTACAATAATATAAGCGGTTATCAAAGTTAAATATGTCATGTCAAATTAAATGACGTATCTATTGTGTCATAATGAGTTGTCATACTAAAACCAATCCTTGGGGGGGGGGGAGGGGCATATGCTTTGTCGAGCCAAGCTGATCCATGGTGCGGAGCGCCAAGATCCATCGGCGAACCATCAAAGCGCACCTTGAGCGGCCGGTTTGCTTCCGCCAGGGCGGCGCAGCGTCAGCGCGAGCGATGCAGCAGGACGAGAGAGGCGAACAACATGACAAGGAGCACGTCAGAGGGGCTGAGGAGCTCGACGGCGGTGATGAGGCGCTTCTTGTGTGGGAGACGGAGGAGGAGGGGTCAGAGAAGGAGGTGCAGGAACAACGACCTCCGAGGCATTGCGGAAGAGGCGGGTGCTAGCTAGCTACCTCGTGGCCACGCATTGATGTATCCATTGCATCATAATCAACGATGTATCCATTGCGTTGTATCCATTGCGCTGTAATCAAAGTATGCAAGAAAAACAGGGGAGGCAAGAACTATACCCAACCCTTAAGAGACATATGCCCCTACACTCACCAAAGTATTTTCCGTAAAGGCAGCGGGCACTGTAACATCCCACCCTGATCATGCTCCAAATCCTGTGTTAGTTAAAATTAATCACCAATGTTAATGATCATATTGGAGAAAATAAGTCAAAAGCAAAATTATTCGAAAATAGTCAAATAAGAGCTTGAACTAAAACATATAAATTTTGCACAAAAGTGGGTCCATTTGAAAATTTATTTGGTCTACATATACCAAGATAGAATTTTGGATAACTTTGCAGATTTTTCTACAAAGTTCAAAGTGCTCAAATAAATCAAAAGCCATTTATCCAATTTCTGTCTTAACAGAATTCTTATTCAAAATAAATTTTGAAATTTGAAAAAGTCCAATAAGGAAAGATGTTCATCCAGGTGAGATCTTTCACTGACGAATTTATCAGATTTTTGGAGCACAGTAGATTCAGGTTTCAATCAGATCAAGTCAGCGCGTGTGAAATTCGTTGAAAGTTCAAAAATATCGCGTGGGAACCCCATGTCAGCGTCTTCAACCTCTGTTCGCCCATGCCGGCCGCTGTGCCGCGCCGTCCCCTCACCTCAGCGCCAGCGACAAGCTCCGGACGACGTCTTCAATCTGCGCAACCACTCCCCCACCCACTCCCTTCTCGTTTCTTCCCGTTCCATCGCACTCACACGTGAAACGCCGCCTCCATTGCCGCCGGGAAGAGCTCGCCGCCGCGCCATCCCTGCAGCTGCCCCGAGCTCGACCTCCACGGCAAAAGAGCGCACAATAATCTCCTCTAGCCCATTCCCAAACCATCTTATCTTATATTTACTAATTGCGGGCTCCTTTTGAGGCCTCCATGTTAATCGGATGAAAATCCTGAAAATTCTCATAGAAAAAACAAACTAACCGTTGATATAAATCCTCAGAAAATCATAATTGTTGATTAATGTTTACATGCCCACGTACATGTCTCTCTGCCCACCTGTTGGCACCCAAAATTGACAGTTTAGTTAATTCCGGCTTGATTAGAAGATTAATTAACGACGCTAGGACAACCCAAGGTGCGTCTGTCCCGAGGGGCGTTCGTTGGTTTTCCGCAGACTACGCCGCAAGTTGCGAGTCTACCCTAGACGCTAGCATAGATGTTGCTTCCTCTCCGCCTCTCTCTTGACCTCCTCTTTGTTTTTGCTCGAGAATTCTCCCGCGGGTCCCTGCATCTTCCTCCCCCCTTAATCCGTCATTCTTCCTTGAGAAGAGACATCCGGCCGGCCGGCCAGAATGCAAGGAGGAAGGAGACAGCCTCCATGCATCTTCCTCTCGCCTGCTCCCCAGGGGCGGGCCTATATTGAAGCAAGGGTATTCAATTGAATACCCATTATTTTTTGAAGAAAGTTTGTAGTATATGCAAAGTAGCAGGTACTTGCCGTAGCTGATGCTTTACGGCTCCATTCTTCACCTTCTTCAGTTCATCATCACTCAATTTTGTTTCCTAACCTTGGCTCAGACTCTGATTTCTCCCTCAGCTCCCCAACCAAAGCTCATGCCAATATTTGTGTGATCTTAATTTCACCATTACAAAAAAATCGGTGATAAGAGAACATAACAGTGTGGTATTAAAAAAAGTTTTTCATAGTTTTGGGGTCAAAATTTTTTTTGCTATTGCAACTTTGAATACCCATGGTCTAAATCCTGGGCCCGCCCCTGCTGCTCCCTCTTACCCCGTTTTTCCTCGAGAATTTCGTTCTAGATCCCGCACCTTGAACAAGAGGAAAGATCAGGTCAGGATGCATGGAGGAAGGAGCCAATAACAGCCGTGAGAACGCCCGGCCTTCACGATCGAACCAGCAAACGAGGCCAGACGACTATGAATTCAATCTACTAGCTGGCACTGAAAAGCGGAACCGCATCGATCCCGTGTTCTCCGGTCTCCTTCAACCGTTACTGTACCGATCGACGGCGTCGTCACCTCCACTGCAACATGCATCGTCATCTGTTGTTGCCATGTAGATTGAGCGCGGAAGCAGATCGAAGAAGGTTCCTGCGGTAAATGTGAAGCCGCAAAAGGATTTAATTAAGATAGAGATGCAAGAACGCATGGAGCATCGGGCTCGTCAAGGAGACGCGCGTGCTGTCGTCGGTCGCTCCCCCTTTGAAGAAGGCGAGGACGGCGCCATGCAGGGTCCTCGAGGAGGCCAGGGGCGCGGTCACCGATCGAGAAGGTGACCAGCGTGGCGGAGGACGACAGGAAGCTGAAGCGTGGAAGAGGAGACGGTCACGGACGCCGAGGACAGCGCCGAGAACAAGGCGTTCGACGCGAGGGCCTAAAGCTAGGAGACCATTGAGAGCGCGAAAGACAAGGCGTCGCAGGGCAGGGGAAGGAGAACGTGAAGGGCGCCAAGGGTAGGGTCTCGGATGCAGCCGGCAAGGCGAAGGAGAAGGCGTCGGACCTCGAGGACGGCGCGTTCGAAGAACGCCAAGTCCGAGGCGGCCAGGACAAGCTTGGTCGCCGGGGACATGGCCGAGGAGTACGCGCACGACGCGAGGTAGGGCGCGGAAGAACCTGACGGGCATCGCGCGGCGGGCCCTTTGCTGCAGCGGGCGTGTATTCTCCGTTCCGTGCTACTGCGCGCGATCCGACCTACGACGTGCTTGGTGCATGGAGGAAGCATGTAGCTAGCGGTTCATGGTGCTGCTACTGTATGAGAGAACAGCAGTGCCTGGCGTACCACGAGGAGCGGCACTGCCGGCCTTGGCAAGCTGATCAATGCCTCTGGTTTGGAGAACCAGATCGGCACGCCGGGCATTCTCAGAGTCATGGATGGAGGTTGCTAATGCTCTGTCCCTAAATAAAATCATAAAAACCAACGAACGTCCGAAAACAGAGCTCCCTCTGAAAACATCTGAAAAATCACCAATGCATTGAGGGACGCCTTGCAAGAATCAGAATAAGGAAAATCACGCTGTTATGATGTTTTGTGTTGCTACCCCCCGCATAACGTTTCTTCTTCTTTGTTCAACGAAATAATTTCAAGGGGATGATCTGGAGTATGCAGATGTTTCATGAAATGCCGGATCGATCAGCACACAAATGTGCTTTGCAGTCACTCAATCGTAGTGGTTAGTGCGGACTGCACATGGCCGGAGGTCATCTCCACATTCAGAAATCATGACTGTACAAATTGGTTAGGGTGGTTGATATCATATTCTATGCATGAACTCGTCCACCAGTGCTGCCTATTTTTGCTGCCTTGGTTACTGCAGAGACAGACTTCTGATACAGCTCAGTGGTAATAACAATCCAAGACTGCTTCAAGTCGTCGTAAGCTCCAAACGATGGGCAGGCGCAACAGTGGTACGGTGGGGCTGTTTACCGGATTTTTGTTCATTGTGATTGTTGTATCGCAGGCATTAGGTAAGCATAAATTCTTCATTTTGTCATGTGATTTAAAATTTGCTATATATATTTCGCAGCCGCTCGTCCTCAAACACCGAATGCTGGAGGTAGGCTTACCAATGCAAGCACTAATGGCACGGCCATCAACTAAACGGACAAGGACTGTGAATTGATATATTGCGCTAAGCGTGTTTGTGATCATGGAGTTACCTGCTACTGCTGCATCCCAAATCCGGACATACGTGTGTGTTACGGCACGATGAACGGGTGTAATGCACATTGCCCTGGCTGCAGAACTAGGCGCTCATAGTTACCATGATCAATAAAGAGGCCATGCAAATCAATGTTCTGTTACTAGTTTCTTTGAAATTTGTGATTAGTTTTTTTTTAAAAAAAATCTCCTTTTGCGTTTGTGCGCGCGCCGGTGGCCATGCTTAAGGGCGGTTATACAACATTTGCCAGTTTCCATGCGATCGATTTGCCTACCGCGGCCGACGTCTTGAAGCTGCACGTCGAAGCGTAGCCTCTTCGCGACACGTTCGCGCATCAGAGCGCGCGGGAGCTTTTGTCGTCATCCAGCGTCCAACGTGGATTTTTTCGACGCGCCAGCCGTACGGCCCCTCCCAAACGAAGCCACGTACCCAGATAGCGGAGGCGCGCGCGGCTAACATTCACCGGGTGGGTGGGAGGAGGTTGATGTTTTCCGAATCTTAAAGCTGACATGGCAGCATCTCGGATGGGGGGCGTACCTCAGGCCACTCGCAAAAGAAGATTTCCGGTCGAGCGTTGCGTGGGCGTTTTCATCTTCCATCGCAACGGAGTTTCATCTTCAACTACCTCGAGATTGACTTAGGGCCTTCCGGCTATCAGTGTCCATTATTGAGGACTGGCCGCCGGAACGCTCCCATTGGGCACCGATCGATCGTACAGGCCTAACTGCAGGACGAGCATCGACTGCTTTGGCGATGCGCGCATGCTCCGAGTTCCTCTGCAGTCCGCCCTTCTCGCCATGCGAGTCCAACGCATCCGCCGGCTCCGCGTGCGTTGCCGCCTTGGATGACAGCGGCGCGTCCTTGAGAGTGGCAGAATGGATCAGATACTTTGCCTGCTTAATTGGTTGTTCTCAGGCAGTCAATGGTCGTCAGAGCAGAGCAACCAGCGACGTCGTTCAGATCGTCACCTTCACCGGCCGATTCTTTGCCATGGACATTTGCATGACGCTCTTCCGTGTACAGGTCGAGCGCTCCGGCTCCGGACGGCGGTGGCAATCGGTAGTCCCCGCATCCAGCAGCTGGACAAGCTGGGACCCGGCCACAAGTCCGTTCGGTCCCGGGCCATGTGCGGGCAGTGCGACCGCACAGGCCCCCCAAATTTCAGGGGCCCCCGAATTGGGTTGCACAGCCCACACCAGCCAAGGCGTCAAGCAGCTAACATGCCCAATTGACCTGCTCCCAAACGGCAAAGCAGGCCTGTCCTCTGGCAAATGAGTGGTGGCCCGTGAATCCATGCAGTAGGCTGAAGGCCCAATACCCCGAAACTGGTTGCTGGCCCTTGTATGATGCTAAATTTAGGATTTTAGAAAAGCCTTTAGTTCTCCTAAAAAGATAAAGAAAAGCCTTTAGTTTTGCCCTATCATATGTTTCTGTGCTTCTCAATTCTTAAGCCAGTCGTGCACTGCGACTAACTGGCTAACTCCCTACGCCGCCTACTTCAAGTGTACATAATCGTTTAGTCACCATGGCGGTGACCCGCTTGTGGCATAACATGGTAGCAGCTGGACTAATTAGTGTGTATCTATAATATCTATATAAGGCAGACCTACTAACTTTTCTAAAGCTCAATCCTCATCACGTCACCTCAATAATCCAGTCTATTGAATCATTTTCTTTAGTAAATCCTGGCCGTTCACTTCACATGACTTCTCAATTTCTCTACCATTTTCATAATGCTATCAACCAAGGAATAATAGCCCACGTAACTGTCCAACTTTAATCCCACATTGGCCCCAGCCATGTTGCATTTCATATACACGATGATCAATGGCCGTCTAGCTGTGTTTTCCTTTTACTAACATGCATTCAACTCTCTAAATACTCTACAAAGAAGAAACGATTCACTTTTATGGCACTTAAACTCCCCTTGCTCCTGGGGCACTCCATCCCCTTACCGGCATTAAATAGAATGCAAAAAGTCCAGCGTTGTGTAGCCACCATCAACTCCCTTCCTCTTCCTCTTAACTACGGCATGCAGCCACTATATATTCTGAATGGATGGACCAGGAGCCACCAGACCAGACCTTCGTTAGACATCGATTCTTCTCTAGCATTGTTACCCCTGCCTGCTAGCTGGGTTCCAACTATCATCAAAGATGGAATTCTTTATTCATGGGAGACTACAATTTAGTTGCTGCCTATGCGTGCTCCTGTCACTCCGCTGACCAGGCTTGCCTGTTCGGCTTCCTCCTGCATTCAACTCAGAGATGAAACTGCCACACCCGCATCCTCCGCCACCTGCTCTCAAATTTCAACATCCCGCAACACGCATTAATTTTTCTTCTTCAATTTTGCGTTTGAATTCCCGCCAATTGATTACACGCAACAATCCACGTCTGTTTTCCTCTTCAATTTTGCATTTGCTCACAGTGCAAACTGAAATGAAACGAACCGGCGCAGCTTGACTGGCGTTTCTCCTAATTAAGGAGCAGCTTCTGCTTCTCTCCTTGACCCAGCCCATGGCTTTCCTTCCGTTTCCCCTTCCGAATTCATGAAGTTTCTCCTTTCGGTTCGTGACGTTTCTCCTTCTGGTGCTTTGTTTCCCTATTTACTCAAGAAACCAATTAGCCTCCAGCCCCACGACATCAAATGCCATTTCGATTACCATGCGCAGAAAGGCAGGACACAGCTCGCTCTCTCTCTCTCTCTCTGGATTTCCAGACAGCTCAAATTCAGCAGTTCTACATTGAGATAATTTCATCTACTACCCTTGCAGGTTGTTCAGTTTTTTTTTTTGACATAGAGTTGTTGAACGGTATGATGCTTACATAATCTGCCTTTGTTGTATTGGATTGATCAATTGCCCACTGTTTTTTTTTATCACACTTCGAGTCTATGTAATAATTTGCTTGAGCATAGTCATCTTTGATGTCAATCTCACATCCCTTCAATACATCAATGGATCTGCAAAATAAGAATTCTTGAAACATTTTTTGTGTTAACCTTTAGAGTTATCTTTTCATTTGGTTCAGTTGAGATTTGGCAATTCTTCACATGCGCATGACACAACTATTGTCAAATACCTACAGAGCTTCTCTTAAATTAATTGTAAACCTGAAACATATCTATGCTCCATTCTACAGTTTTGACGTTCTTTCAAAAGAAATGAGAAATTGAAGCGATAATCTCTGAACCATTTACAATTTTGACTTTTACCATGCACTTCGTACATCCCGCGGCACCGCGCAGGGCTATCAACTAGTATCTATATAAGACAGACATACTAACTTTTCTAAAGCTCAATCCTCATTGAGCCACGTCACCTCAATAATCCAGTCCATTGAATCATTTTCTTTAGTAAATCCTGGCCGTTCACTTCACATGACTTCTCAATTTCTCTACCATTTTCATAATGCTATCAACCAAGGAATAATAGCCCACGTAACTGTCCAACTTTAATCCCACATTGGCCCCAGCCATGTTGCATTTCATATACACGATGATCAATGGCCGTCTAGCTGTGTTTTCCTTTTACTACCATGCATTCAACTCTCTAAATACTCTACAAAGAAGAAACGATTCACTTTTATGGCACTTAAACTCCCCTTGCTCCTGGGGCACTCCATCCCCTTACCGGCATTAAATAGAATGCAAAAAGGCCAGCGTTGTGTAGCCACCATCAACTCCCTTCCTCTTCCTCTTAACTACGGCATGCAGCCACTATATATTCTGAATGGATGGACCAGGAGCCACCAGACCAGACCTTCGTTAGACATCGATTCTTCTCTAGCATTGTTACCCCTGCCTGCTAGCTGGGTTCCAACTATCATCAAAGATGGAATTCTTTATTCATGGGAGACTACAATTTAGTTGCTGCCTATGCGTGCTCCTGTCAGCAGATTCGAGTTTTCTTTGATGTTTTCTTCACCACTTATTGGGCTGCTTCGTTTCGTTGCAGATAGAAATGTTCATCAGATCCATTTTCCTACCTTTGTTATTTCACATGATTGGAGGCTTCGAAGTCCTATATATTCATGCATGTGTAAGACTGAGATGAGGAATAGAATTATATGAGTTATGCTAATAAAATGTTATAATGACCAAAATCCTGGGATTGCGTCATATGTGACACACGGAGTACTACTTTGCTGCCAATAGTTGTGTTTATTTAAAATCTTCTTCCGTGTACACAACCATTGATTAATTCCCTGAGATTATGAATGATGATATTAACACCCTCCAGTGTCTCGCTGCGCATGACGCTTTTTTAAATTGTTTTGAGAATTATCCATCATATGTTTATGCTGATTTTCTCAATTTACTTAACAACTTGATCTTTCGTTTGCTCAATTCACTAGAAAACCCGCAGCAACGCGCGGGGCATACCACTAGTTGTTATTGTTTTCTTAGACTTAAGTTTGGGGCCTCGGTTAGTATTTCGCACAGGGCCCCGAAAAATCCCGGGACGGCCCTGGTTTGCCTCGACCAGAGACACAACCAGCCAGGCCTTCTGCTGCGTGAGCCAATCAGTAGTAATTCAGTATCATCACCAGCCAGGTCTTCAAAACATGGAAACAATATTTTAGTAAAAATCTATTACATCAATATTTAGCCAATAATCAGAGAAAAAAAAGGAAAAATTATCCACCGCACTGTCATTATGAAAAAAATAGCCCAAAATACCCATCACATGTTTTTAAAACTAGACAACAATGGTATTATGAAAAAGATAATTCAAAATACCTTCCACATGTTTTAAACATTAACAGGGCCGGCTCTGTATTTTTGAAGGCCCTAGGCGAACTCGGCACCGGGGCCCTCTAGGCTATATGTAAATATGCTTCACAATTTACTCAGAAATATATATAATGAAATCTGAAACATAAAGCAACGAATAGGATTGGCTTCTAACTGGTTCTCATTTCTCAAAAACTAATTAAAATATCACAATGAAAAATTTTGTAGAAAATAAAACATTCCTTCAGCATCAGCAACAAAATAAGTAAATAAAAAGTCCTAACGAATTTACTAATACAAAACGAAATCTCCATGCTGCCGCTAAATTATCTCCAATCCTTGGTCTTAATTCTTTCGTTTTGCTTGTTCCAACTTCAAAATTTCAAGCACAAGTGTTTATTGTTTGACCTGACGTGCAAACATAGGTAGGGGAATCACGATCCTTGCGGCGGTTGATGCGAACATGATGAACAAAAGAACGGCAAACCTGATTTTGCTGGTCTAGATTTCTCCACGAGAATCGCGGATTACTCATGTCTCAATGCTGATCGACAGGAGGAGGACTAGCCAAAGCAGCGAAGTTGAATAGGGCCGAAGGCGATGGCGCAGATGAACTAGAGTCTGGCGAGTGTACGCAATGCAGGCCTAAAGCACATTCGTATTCATGGGCTGTAGATAGTTGCTGGGCTGCAGGAGATATTATTTTATCTGTTGACGATTTGGGCTCAGGCCATGATCAAAGAGTAAGTATACATGAAGCAAAACATTTTGGACCCCTCCCTGCCCTGGGCCCTGGGCCGTCGCCCTCATGGCCTAGGCCCAGAGCCGGGCCTAAACATTAACCATCATTACTATTATGAAATAAAATAACCCAAAATATGTATATAATTTATAAATTACGTGACAATGATATAAGCGGTTATCAAAGTTAAATATGTCATGTCAAATTAAATGATGTATCTATTGTGTCATGATGAGTGGTCATGCTATACCCAACCCTTGGGGTGGGGGGGGGGCATATGCTCCATCGAGCCAACCTGCTCCACGATGCGGACCGCAGTGACAAGATCTGTCGGCGAACCATCGAAGCGCACCTTGAGCGGTCGGTTTGCTTCTGCCAGGGCGACGCAGCGAGCGATGCAGCAGGACGATGAGCACGTCGAAGGGGCTAAGGAGCTCGCCGGCGGTGATCAGTACGAGGCGCTCCTTGTGTGGGAGCTGCACGAAGGTGAGGGGTGGTGGCGGGTCGTGATAGGCGTACGCGTCGTTGGGAGGCGGAGGAGGAGGAGTCAGAGAAGGAGGCGACGAGAACAACGACCTCCGAGGCATTGCGAGAGAGGCGGTTGCTAGCTAGCTCAACGTACGAAGGCGTGGGATCAATCTAGATCAACGTACGAAGGTGTGAAGCGAAGTGATGCCTGGCCATCTCCTATCTAATGTACCCCCATATATATAGCGAGACCAAACAGCAGCACCGCGAGCATCACCATTCTTTATTGAATCCAATTCCATGCTTTATTCCTTGCAAGACCCATCAGGTCAAGCTACTTTTATGCATGACCCTCCTTGGCCCTTGATCCTTGCTCCACCGCAGAGGATAAAAGTTGAACAAAAGTTTTTATTTTTATTCGGAACGGCGGCAATTAATCTCGAGTTGATGTATCCATTGATGTCGGACGGCACCTCGTGGCCACACATTGATGTATCCATTGTGTCATAATCACCGATGTATCCATTGCGCTATAATCAACAAATTGTCATACTATACCCAACCCCTAAGAGACATATGCCCCTACACTCACCAAAGTATTTTCCGTAAAGGCATGAGCACTGTAACATCCCACTCTAATCATGCTCCAAATCCTATGTTAGTGAAAATTAATCACCAATGATAATGATCATATTGGAGAAAATAAATCAAAAGCAAAATCATTTGAAATTAGTCAAATAAGAGCTTGAACTAAAACATATAAATTTTGCATAAAAGTGGGTCCATTTGAAAATTTACTTGGTCTAGATATACCAAGATACTCCCTCCGCAACAAAATACTTGGTACTTTTGATTTTCAAACATCAAATTTGACCACTTATCTTATTCTAATTTTTTATGCACGCGCGACTCTGTGTTTGTGGATGAGAGAGATGTATTGAGAGGCACGAAAGGAGCATTTTTAGTACATATATACATGGCAAATGTTCTATAGCAGCCCTTCCAAGCGATTTGCCTACCGTGACCGCCGTCTTGAAGCTTCACGTTGAAGCGTAGCCTCTTCGCGACACATTCACGCATCAGAGCGGGAGCTTTTCTCGTCATCCAGTCGTGCGTCGCGTGGGCGGTTTCATCTTCCGTATCGCGCCGGAGTTTCATCTTCAACTACCTCGAGATTGACTTAGCCACACCATCTTCAACAATGGTACAATGATCAGTTCCTCCATGGAGGAGGTGTGCTTGGCGCAGTGGCAAGGCTTGCGGCTGGCAGCGAGAGTTCGACTCTCCATCCTCACAAAAAAAAAAAATCACCACGCCTCTTCCACTCAAAGCATAGGTGAAAGGCCCGGCCGATCTCACACGGTGACATGCGGCCCTCATGTAAGGGTGAAGGAAGGGTTCGGGGGTTTTCTAGGCCTGCGTGAGGAGGTCTTTCTTTTTTTTTTGTGAGGAAAAAAAAACCGGGGTTGCTTGCCCCCGCAGGTCTAGTTTTTTTTTTATCAGTTTCTCTATGCTGCTATGGGTCTATTGAGGTCATGGTAACTGACGACGCTGCTCATAGTTTGCTCGTGGGCAATACCGGTACCAGAGGATTGTTGTACAGATCGAGTAACCGAAATGTCAATAATACTGACTCACTATGTATCACGGCTGCAAATACGTAGCCCTGTCGACAACATAAACTGGAACAAGGCCTGACTTAGAGCTAGAGTGGCAATGCCAATCGGCTACTCTGCTTGCACCGGCGTAAACGCGTGACGACGCTTGTCTTGTCCTGAAGCAGAGGAGGCCGTGATCGCCCGGCACACCGCTGCTCTGGGACATATGTCTCCTCGCCGCTCTTCAAACTTTGAAGGAGAACACACCCGGCACCGTTCATCTTCACACTATCCAAATTCCAAACCTTGACGGCGAGACGCCATGCCAATGTTCTTGGCGCTTATTGCAGGGCGTGCTTCTGTTCTCCGCTTCCCTCGCTACCGCACGGCGACCAACTCTCGTACCTGACAGCCGTTCGATCCTCATCCTGTGATTCCAGTTAAAGCAGACGAAGCCAGGAGGGAATCGCCACGCGCCGCCGCTGCCGTTGGACACTGACAATTGAACTTCTGAATTTTAAAAATCAACGTCTGAATGATGTTTCATATGCCGATCGTCCATGAATGATAATGTCCTAAAGACGTGGATTTTCTGAACATATTTACCCAATCTATTTTTCCAATTAATCAGCACATGTGTCATTCATGATCATCTTACTTGAAGGTCATGGAAGAAAAAAAAAAGTGGGAACACATAGAGTTGCCACCAAAGAAAAAAAGAATCGTAATTTAAGCAGCTTTCGTACTGTTGCTATTTCCCAGTCTCACATAGTATTACTGTTTACTGTAAAACTCGAGGTTACTGTGTTTCTTGGCTACCAATACCATGCAGTCTCTGATATAGTTTCTAGTGTTGATCATCAGTGACAAAATTGGAGCACGAGAGCAAGCATCAGAATCAATGATCAATAACATTTTCCGGAGACCATGTGTAGGCTGCCCTGAACCTGAAGCGGCAATCAGTCATTCATCTCGCTTCTTCCCTGATCTTGAGCATCCGTCCAACCATGGCATGCACAGTCCAGTCCTGGGCATGCATGGGCGCCCTGAAGAAGACTAGGAGCGAAATATGCGCCATGCTTCCCAACACGGTGCCCCCGATCCCCCATTGTTGAGCAGAGCACTCTGCTCCCTGCGTGAACGCGGCGCCAGGCACCAGGGCGCCGCCCCTCCGTCGTGCGTGCAATCCAGTCCTGTGATAATGCGGATACAAAGGCGCGCGGCGTTCCGGCATCCGGCGCACGCTACTTCCGAACAAAGCACGTGCCGTGTGCGAGGGACTGGGGCATTGCCCTGCCCGCCAAAGCAGTGTTTGGGGCGCGCTCCTCTTAGCCGCTTACCTCTCTGGCTCGCCGCCTCCTGGCGCCCCACCAGCCCGTCCGCCATCGAATGCCACACCAGGGGGCTGGTCGCTATTTGAAACAACGACCAACCCGGTCGTTGTTTCAATCAGCGACCACCCACGGGGTAGCCAAGCGCCGTCCGATCTACATCCCGCGGTCACAATTTAGCAGGGAACACCCTTAACAGACCCTTACGCGTTCCCTCATGCCATCCAGTCAGCGTGGCTTCGCCGCCGCCCGCCGGCGAGCGAGTGGCGAG
>LAPY01000088.1:259542-269596 GCA_000970635.1 Eragrostis tef | reverse complement strand
GGCGGGCGCCCACCACCGGCGACGGGATCTGGGCGAGGCCGCGCGCGGGAAGCGGGAGGGCGGCGGTGCGGCGGGTGGGGTTCGGGTGCGGTGGCTTGGGTTGACAACGCCGAGGGGGTTCGGGCGGGTTGGGTTGGTTGGGTTGCGCTCGGGTCGTCTCGTCGCCGATTTGGGGCGTTTTCGGGTGTTTTTTCGGGCGCGAGTTGTGACAGCGTATTTGCTGGAGTACAGCGGGGCAGGTGTGTAGTTTGCCTGGTGTTTAGTTTCAGGCTTTCAGTGATTGGGGACCTCGCGAGATTGAGAGGTACAGCGGTTGGTTTGGTGATGGCAGGTGAGTGCATTGCTTTCAGTTCAAGTTTTGGACTAACGGTGATTTTTCCTTGTCAATATTGCGATTGATGTGGAGCTGGGATTTATGTTGGGAAGTCACGCGATTAGCTGTGTAGCTAGCTTGGTCAAAAGGTTAGTGAAGCGTTAACAAAGATCGTATGCGATTAGCGTTTCTTTAGCTGGATTATTTTAGTGCATCAGGAATTGCATCGACATTGGGGTAACACGTTCCAACTGTGCCAGCTGTTGAGAATAGTTTATCAAGGCAATCGTCAATAGCTGTCTGTTGCAGTTGTTCTCTCTTGTAAATCACACATACACTACCTGGAGGTGGCGTTGGGGATGTCACTGGGGGAGGCTTAGCAGATAACATAGACAATTCTTAACGGGAGGAATGTCCAATGCCCCTTGTCAGTTATGGGACGCAGAGCCTAGCTGTGGCGCATGTGGCAGTTTAGAATGCGAGCTAGAAATGGACATTGCTTATCGCTGAAGGCAATGGGTTGAATGAATTGGGAAAACTGAATTAGGATATAGATTACTCTGTTGACTAGAGACCTGTCTCCGTTTTCACTGCCCGGATGCTTTGCTTCCTTCAAATTACAACCTCACTGCCAAGCCAAGCACAAAAGATTTAACCGAACCCGTATGCGGTGTAGAATAATGGACTAGCTCTGTTTTGGCTTCAGGGTAGAATTCTGAATGCTTCACCGAAATGCCACTTTTGCAGGTACAATGGGCAAGACCAGGGACCAGTTTGCAGGTCATCCAAAAAATTACTACGGCGTTCGAGTCCTAAAAGACGGCCGACGTGTAAATGCGCAGTGGTTTCTGCACTTGACAGGAGCATTCAGAATTTCAGAGCTGCCGATTCCAAGTGCATGGCTGCTGAGGCGAGGTCCGCGTGCACGGTTGCAGGTCACGAGCTCATCCACGCTTGCATTGAACGCAATCACAAGATACTCTTGTTCTTGTCGAACTTTAAGTTTGAGACTTGTTTCTTCTCTTTCCCATGAGAAGCTGTTTTCTTGTTTTTCAGGAGCGGGCGGAAAGGCTCTTGCCTTAGCGGTTAAGACGTCTCGGTAGCACCTCACAGGGGTTCGGGTCTTTGTGAGAACGAATTATGGCCTATGGGTAAAAAAATTCTTTCGCCTCTTCTAATTTCTAAAGCGCAGTCAAAGGCCCGATCCAGCTGTGATTACGATGCTTGCGCCGGCCTAGTGCTCACGGGGTATGACCTTCGTGTGATTTTTCAATCAGCCTGAGAGACCTTCTTCTCTTTATGGAATAACGTCGGGCGGCTTGACCAGAGAGAAGAATTGATGGTTTTTTTTCTCCTCTTTATTCAAACGGGCTGATGAAATGTCAAGAGAGAAAGGAAATAGGCCCAGCAATTCATGACACGCAGGCTGAAAATGAATAACAAATAGCCCACAACCACAGCACTTGCAGCCCACAGAAAGATCCAACGGCTGAAAGCTGGGAAGACGCAATCAACGGCTGCGAAGAATTTCGCGGCAACGACTCCCTCCGCCTGAGGTTTCTACTCGGCGCGCGGAACCACCGTAGCCGCCGACTCCTCTCTGCCCCAAATTCCTTAAACCCTAGCACCCGCCACCGCGACGGCGCCGTCGACGACGACGACGAGGGGCACGTGCTAGAGCTCCGACCACCCCGAAGATGGCGACGACCCATGCGGGGACGCTCAAGTCCACCTCCATCAACGGCGTCAAGCTCTACTCCCTCACTGGCAACCGCTATGTCGCCCCCTGGGTCCTCGCCAAGAAGAAGCGTGCCCTCCGCAAGGACAAAGGTACCACCCATCAGCTACCCTTCTTCATGTTTAGATGATTATTAATTTCGGAAGTGTTGGACCACTGTTTGTTGATCGCACTGTTTGTTTTGCTGTGTTTGACTGTAGAGTACCAGCGGAGGCTGGACTTGATTCATGACCTGAGGTTCGAAACCGCCACCACCAAGATCAAGGTGTCGCCTGACGAGCAGTACGTGATCGCGTCAGGTATATGCTTAGCTCAGTGGTTATTCTTAGCTTAATTTGCATAGAGTGAGTGAGTGGCATGTTGACGTCTCTATCTATCTCCTAGGTATTTACCCCCCACAAGTTAAAGTGTACGAGTTGAAGGAATTGTCGATGAAGTTCGAGAGGCACTTGATTTCAGAAATTGTTGATTTCCAGGTACTCCTACTGGAGCACATTCCTTTGGTACTGTTGGATAAGGCCTTTGTTCTACTATAGAATCAAGACATTTGTATAGTACCTTACAGTCACTGTTGTTGAGTAGTTGACTGACTAATACAAAGCTCATCACTGTCCTGATTATAATGCCGCATAGTTCAATTTGATAACTCTGGTCTCTAGTGTTTGCCTTTTGTGTATTTAGCTCGCGTTCAATTCCTAACATACAGACATACTTCAGCCGTCTTACGCGTCCTCAACTCGTTATGTCTTTCGTGTCCTCGCAGCCGCATTTTTTCTTTGGCATTCAACCACCACCATACTTCTATGGAGGGTGATTTTCTACTGTCAAAATAAACAATACTACTCATTGACGTTGGAAGAGAAACATAGGTTATAGTCTTGTACATGGGAACATGCTCTTTAAATATTATAAAACAGTTGCTGTTTATGTTATGTTATATGGAATATGTTGTACAGTACCACATCAATGTTCCCACAGACAAAAGAATAATAAATTACAGATTTCCTGCTATCCAATGTTGTCAACATTTGTTTGTTTCCTTTCACCACTGAGTTGAGCTGCTTCACTATTTTACATATAACAATCTTGATTGTCTCTTCTTTCAGATCCTTGGCGATGACTACTCAAAACTTGCTTTTTTATGTGCCGATCGTTCTGTAAATCTACATGCAAAGTATGGAAGCCATTACAGCTTGAGAATTCCAAGGTAAGTCTGTCCACCTAACATAATTTTCGCCGTATGGCTGGTCACACTATCAATTTCTTGTTTAGTTCCACATGTTCTGCAGTAGCAACAATTTCCTGTTAGGTTCCACATGTTGTGGAGTAGTCTCATCTGCTTGTAATTTGTGCAAGTTCAGTTGACTATTCTCTCAAGGCAAAAATTAATTTATATTTGGCATAATAGACCGTTCTGTATAGTTTAATATGCTGCAAGTTCAAACAGAAATTTCTTGTTCGATGCTAACTAGTAATAGGAAAGCAATCAAAAGTGTATAAAATGCCTCATTTTTTGAATTATCAATCTTACATATGGCTAATGTCCACATTGAATCATTAACAGAATGGGAAGGGACATGGCCTACGATTGCTGGTCCTGTGACTTGCTATGCGCTGCTTCTTCACCAGATCTGTACAGAATTAACTTGGAGCAGGTCTACTTCCAGTCTTTAAGCAGTCAAATACACTGTTTTATTTCTCTCGTTTACTCTGTGAAACAATTTATTGGTGCTTAGTACATGACAAATAATTACGCAAAACAAAAGCAGTTTATTTTGATTGGAATTTGACTATATCTACAGCAGATACTTTCTCTCCAACATATCAGTATCTATTCTGGCTCAGACTGCACTATGTATACACATTCCTTCTACTAGGCTGTTAATAATGCACACAACCTATTGATACTTCATAGAACAGCAGTGATATATTTTTTTTTCCTTGTTTGTTTTCAGCTTTCAGTCTTCTAGAATAATTATGTGCACATTTTAAAAAGAGCTTCTTGCAGGGACGATTCCTTGCATCTCTTTCCTCCCAATCACCAGCATTAAATGTGGTTACACGAAGGTAGCCATTTTCATTATATTCTCTCTTCTTTTTAAGTGACATGCATATGGAATATTGTCAATTTCTCATTTTTCCTGGTACTCCCAGTAAGATCCATGGGCTTGTTGCTTCTGGTGGTGAGGATGGTGCGGTTGAATGCTTTGATATGAGGAAAAAGTCTTCAGTGGGCAGAATAAATATACCAGCTGTTTCTTCTGAAGATTATAATCAGGTATCAGTGTATCAGTAATGTACTGATGCTTTATTATTTTCTTTTACTTGGATCTTATGTTTTAAACTGCAGGAGGTCACGTCTTTGCAATTTGATGAAGATCAAGGATACCTTATAGCGGTGGGGAGCAGCACTGGAAAGGTGTGGTTTATGACGATTACTTATTTTCTGGTTTGATTTTTCTTGCTAGTTTCTTAGCGCGACAAATTATTTTTCCCAAGGTCAAGTATTATTAACATCCTGTTTTTCAGTATGCATTGTATGCATGACACTATCTTTGTCCTGAAAATGGTTTATGCAGTTTTACTTCATTTATATTGCTGATGCTGTTTTCTGTTCTAAATTTATGTAAGCAACATTTCTTAGCTTCTGTAACTATATATGATAGTTACTTCAGTTATCCTTTGGGAACTTTAAAACAGAATTCTACCTATACCAGTTTACAGGATAGTTTGACTTTATGGCCTTTCTAAAGACACTTGTTGTCATGTACCATTGGTTGGGTAATAGGATTTCATATGCATGGAGTAGCTCAAGAAACAAAAGAGAAGATTTGTATGTTTAATTCAATCTTCAACCATTAAGTTCACAACTCTGCTTCACCTTGTGATACGCTACTGCTGTTTAAGATTTTTTGATGGATGTTGGTCATCAGAGAGTTTACTGGTAGTCAAGATAGTGCGACACAAGGTTGATCTTACATTCTGGCGCAAAAAAAATTGTCTGCTGATCCTACCCGTTTTGAAGAGCCAAACTCTGGAATCTTTGTCTTCATGACAGCCTTTTTGAGCACTCAAATAATTGAGCTTGTTTGCTCAGCATAATCTAGTTTTGATTTTGAGGACAATTTTGTGACATCAAGCAAACTGCATATGGATGTTCTGTTCATTGTTTCGACTGTTTTATTTAATGTGTGCAGCTTTCAGTAGTTTGCAAATCTCGTGACATCTAATTTGAATAGATGTATAAGATATTTATAAAACTTATGATATAAATTTCTTTTTTTCTTTTGTTCTCATGTTCAGTATGTTTTCTGCAGATATCCATATATGATCTACGCATGTCTTCTCCTCTGCGAGTTAAAGATCACATGTAAGTTCTGCATATTTTATCATGAAGGTGTTTTTACCTTTTGCTCTCTACCAAATATCATTTCCTGTCTTCCTTCCATTACACAATCTTTATAGGTGCTTTTGGAGGGAAAGACAGTAGTCTCTAGATGCGGTTTCCTACTTTATTTCTTCATTACAAACCAGACATTACTTGCATTCCACCCCGTTTAATTGAATTCCACTTGTGGACAGAATAGGTACACAAATTATAAGTTTTTATTGTTAAAAATGTTTGGTATTAGTATATGTTAGTCAGAGTCTACAAATCTTAATCAGAATAATCTTTGAACTGATGGTTTAAATCTCTACTGTATCTGAAATTCCATTAATAAGTGCCTTTTGTGTCAGACAGCACTTTTTGCGGAACATGTAATTGTAATTATCATTATTGCAGGTATGGTAGTCCAATACTAAATATCAAGTGGCACCAGACACTTAATTCTACGGAACCTAAACTGATCACTGCTGATATGCACATAGTGAGAGTTTGGGATCCTAATACAGTGAGTTCTTTCTTTCTTTTTGAAAACAGTCTTATCTTCATTATTTCATGGGAAACGGACGGTGACACATTTAATTTGATTGGGAAGAATATGGATCTGAAGCAATCTCTAAATGGTGACACATTTAATTTGTATGTGCCCTGAGGGTTCTGCTTGCCATTTACCATAAAACCTATATGTTTCTGTTATGGTGCAGTGTCAAAGGACACTTAAATATTTGCGAAGCATCATGTACTGACGTGTACCATTTGAATGTATACTAGCTACAACCCTGTTGTACTTTGCAATTATTTGACAAGGGCTTAGTTATGTGGTACCTTGTGTCCGAAGTGTCAAGCTCTTGGAGAAAAGGGAAGATATCAGTTTTGTCAAATTATATCAAAGGTTCCAGACCACATAGATGTCTGAGTAAATTTTTCTTGCAGTATCGACAATTTATATGAATAAATTTCAGGAGTGTTTATTGTTTGATGAACTAGCATGTGATTTTTAAAGTGATGGCAATGCAATCATGAAAAAGAGAACCAAAGTTTCTTTTTAAAAATACAAAAAAAATCACACTTGACTATATTTCTATATCTCATTCACTTTTCCCTATTCATTTCCATTTTCCAAAGTTCTTTGTTATATGATAGCCTCATCCTTCTGGCAGGGAAATAACATGACTAGCATTGAACCAGATGGCGGTGCTATAAACGACGTTTGTATCTTCCGGAATAGCGGTCTAATGCTATTAGCCCTGGACAATAGCCAAATACCTGCACACTTTATTCCTGCACTCGGCCCTGCTCCAAAATGGTGCTCACATCTTGATAACTTAACTGTGAGTGAGATAATTTCAGTACTTGAATTGTTTTATAATTAATTTTAGTACCCCTGAAGCTGACCATTTCGTTCTTGGCACAATTACTCCTTAAACAGGAGGAGATGGAAGAGCAACCAGATACAGCAGTGTATGACGAGTACAAGTTTTTGACTAATGAAGACATGGAGCGACTGAATCTCACTCAATACATTGGCACCGGTGCTGTGAGAGCACATTTACATGGATATGTTGTCCGTTATGAATTATATAAGAAGGTAAAACCGGTTTCTTGGACCTAATCAGTTTGTTAGAGCTTTTCTCCTTAGAACGTTTGTAGGACATCTTTATCGTCTGGCATATATTCCTTACGTTGTGCATTACTGAGCAATTCATGCAGCTTTATGTGCTGATTAGTTGCTTAAATTTCGTAAATTTCATTTATGAATTGCATACATAATAGTTTGTTGACTATAGACTTAATATATTCTGTTAGTTCATGGCGGGATGGGTTAAACGAAGAAAAACTTGAAATATGCTAACTACGATTTGTGTTCTCTTGCAGCAACGAGCAGAAGTTGCTCCTGTGGAGTATGAGGCTCTTAAAGAAGAGATCAAGAAAAAGAAAATTGAAGCCCTGGGCAAATCTAGAATAACAGTATGTTTGCTCATCTGTTGCTTAATTTCATTACAGGCCCTTTATCATAACCTTAATGATGCCGTCCTTTTCCGTTTTTCTTTCTCCCTCATGCAGCGAGTCTCGAGAATACCAAAGGTTAACAGGAATTTCACAGATAGTATAGTTGAACAGGAAATGGATATTGATGTGGAGAATGGTGATAAATCAAGTATGAAGAAGAAGAAGAAGAAATTAGAACTTAGCAAGGCAGTATATCATGACGAACGATTCCAAGAAATGTTTACGAATGAGGTTGGCAACTCAACTGACTCCTTTTTTACTGTTATTATAGATAGCAAAGGGATCAGTGCTGTTCTTTTTCTCGGTAATGTATGATAGATTTTAACCAGGTAGCATATGAAAAATCCAATATATATTTTTCTTTCTTTTTACATTGACTGTGCTTGTTCTTATGCTCCCCTTTGTGCTTAAGCAACAATACATCTGTTTCTTTTAGGATGTATAAAACTTCTATGTCCGTATTCTTTAACAAAGTATTTCCCTTGAACTCATATGCACCTACTGTTGCCTCTCTGAGAAACTGATTGTGGAGAGGATGAGATGTAAAGCCTTTTTGGGGGGGGGGGGGGTGGCGGGGGCATCTAACCATTTACTGTGGCCTCTATGCTCCAGCTTGAATCATGTTGTATTTGTACTCTTTAACAATTGTTTATCATTAGGTAGTTTGCTATCATTATTGTATATTATTGGTGATGTGTGCTTTTTCTAATCCTAATGATCGTATGAGCAGGATTTTGAAATTGATGAAGAATCAAGGGAATATCTTGCACTTCACCCTCAAGCCTCTATAAAGGAGCCTCGCCCAATCGAGGATTATTTTGATAGTGTCAGCGAAGATGATGGTAATGCATCTGATGCATCAGAAAAGTCTGACAGTGACGATGACATGCATAATTCGAAGCGTATAAGGTGAGATTTTGCATCATTTTGGTTATATATGGTGAACTGCACATGCGACTAGTGTTTTCAGCTTTCCTGTTGACAGATATTTACTAACGCTGTGATACCTACAAGGTGCAATTTTTATTTGAAACTATTTCTTCTGCTGTATATATAATCGATTCATAGTTCCCAGTTTATAAGCAATAGTAGAGCAGATCTGTGGAAAAAAATCATTGCTTCCAAAGTTTGTGCACCCATACTACAAGCTATTTTACTTAAGCTTGCCCATTCCCCTTGCATTTCCACACCGAGTGACTTGTCACCTGTCACACCTTTTTATGTGCGGCCTGTTCTGCGGGTGCACCAAACACGTGCTCCCTTTGCATTTCCACACGGAGTGGCTTGTCAATTTTCACTTTTAATTTTTATCTGCAACCTGGTTTGCTGGTGCACCAAAGATGTGCTCATCGCTTCTTACATTTCAGGTTATACGAAGTCAAAGATGATCGCCATGCTGAAGCATTTTTGAACAGTGCCTCCCTTGCTAATGAGGATGCTATGCCCCTCGAGGAAAGAGTAGCTGAAATGGATAGGCAACAGAACTCAAAGGCACTTGGCAAGGTCAAGTATGGGCCTGGTGGCTCACGAGAGATCTCATTCTTCACTAGAAGCTCCAGAAGGTACAAGGAAGACGCTCACAGCGATGAAGAACCCAAGGATTTTAAAAGGAGAGGCGTGCAATCATTGGGCTTGAAGCAAGGCAAAGCTGAGTACTACATGTTTGGTGGAAGTCGCGGCAGAGGAGGAAGAGGTGGTGGCAGAGGGAGAGGCGGTCGTGGCAGAGGAGGCAGGGGTGGTAGG
Organism: Eragrostis tef; assembly: GCA_000970635.1. NCBI lineage: Eukaryota > Viridiplantae > Streptophyta > Magnoliopsida > Poales > Poaceae > Eragrostis > Eragrostis tef. Next base: position 260,407 of record LAPY01000088.1, on the reverse strand, counting down.
GGCAGGGGCAGGGGATGATCACCAGTTGGTTTCACGGTGCAGCGCCATGACGTTGCCCATTTGCTGCCTTCCCAGTGTTTCAGCAGGATATTTCTCTGGGAGTTAAATTGTACAAGAGTGGCAACGTGATCCATTGCAAGGATGATGTTACTTGGCGGCATCTTTTGTACACGCAGTGGGTAGAAAATGTGCCTTTACAATAGTAGATAGAGTAGTGAGAAGAGAACGTCTGCTTCACAATTTTGGTAGTATGAGAAACATTATAGATAATTTGACTTTCCTTCGGCTCTTTTTTGTAAGCAGCTAGTTGTAATGGATTATTGCTCCTCAAGAAAGAGATGACGTGACGTGTTTTCTAATTTTTACCTGCACGAGTGAGGTGGAAGCATGGTTATGATCTAGGCCTAGATGTTATTTTTGGGAGAGTTACTAATAGGTGATTCTGTGAGTATCAAGATTCTGTGAGTATCAAAAGCTCCGGAAAGCTAACTAATCCTTTCCTATCTGGAACATCAGAATTACGTTGAAAGTATGCCGGGGTTGCCCAACGAAACAGAATAACGTGCTAACTGCTAACTAGTATAGCTCAACGGTTCAAGGAATTCAGAGCTGGTTCCTGCAATTTACCTTATGACACTGTAATTTACCTTTTCCGAAGAGCAGTTTCTGTGATTTCATCAGCTACGACGACAGCAAAATAGATTCAAGCAACATCAGAGCCAGAGAGGAGGAGCATAAGAAGGTGGCCCCAGTCTGTCAGTGGACTAAGCCCCACCCTGCCCGCTAGTTTTCCACGCGAAGCGAAAACCCCTCGCGCACCCAAACCCTTCCTTCCTCTTCCCCTCCCGCGAATCACTCGCCGCCA
>LAPY01000088.1:197586-209198 GCA_000970635.1 Eragrostis tef | reverse complement strand
CCCGCCGCCACCCGCCGCGGCAGCGGCGAGTACGACGGCGGCAGGCGCAGCGACTCCGCCGACAGCACGGTCACCTCCAGCGCGGCGCCGGCGCAATATTCATCATCGCCGCCGCCGTGCTTGGGGAAGAACCGCAACGTCGACGACATGGCGTGCACGCTCGACGAGCACTGCAAGTTGGCTGCGTCCTAGGAAAAGTGAGCTGGCCGCGTGCTGGTTTATACGGGCGCATGGCTTGAAGGGAGCAGCAGCCTGGGGAAAGTAGGAGGGAGGCGGGAGGAGGAAGAGGAGTAGCTTCTGGCATGGGGCGCGCGAAACAGCACCGAAGCTTAGCGGGACTGGTTAATTAGCGGCAAGTAGCTCCCTCGGCGCGCGTTCTTGGCGTCTTCGCGCGGCCTACGTGGAACCCGAGACGGACTCCTATTCTTTTTTCTTTTCTTTTTTGTACCAACAACAAAAGCAAGAGGTCTACATCAGAGTGTTGGTTCGACGCGATCTCGTAAAGGTTTTTGAATGTTTCAGTCGTGTACGTGGACGACGGAATTCAAATATCAAGCTGTACGATTCAAACCGTTTGAATTCTAAACAAGAACACGCCCTGCTTGGAATGGATTAATCCTCCACTCGTCGACTTGTATAAGGTACGTGGACGACGGAATTCAAATTCAACAGACCAACAGTGTGATTTTTTTTTTGGGCGAAGGACCAACGGTGTGATTTGTCCGAAGAAAAATTCAAACCTTCTGAATTCCAAACAAGAACGCAGCCTGCCTGGAATGGATTAATCCCCCACTCATCGAATTGGAAGGTATGACTTCTCATGTGACTGTTGACACATGACAGCGACATAGCATAGTGCTCATCAGTCTTGTTCTACTTATCGTTTCAGCAAACGTCACTGTTTACAAATTACAAGTCTGCAAGTGTTGCGTACCTCGGAAAATTTCCAACGTCGGGGGAGTAAAAGAAGTTGAATTGGCGACGTAAAGTGCAAAGTTAAAATCGGAGAAATTTTAGAAATATGCAGGGTTTTTGAAAACCGAAAGTTAAAAAAGGTTTTTTGATACACATGCAGAGAGTTAAAAAAGGTTTTTTGAAAACCGAAATGTGCGGAGTGGTGATCTGAGGCGACGGGCGGAACCTGGTTGGTTCTCGCCAGGCGAAAACCGAAGCAGTGGTGGCCTCGCCCAGGACTCCGATGGCGCCGAGCTCTACCTTGGGGGGGTGCTGGAACCTCCTCAGCAACGCCGGCGGTGCCGAACGACGACGAGGGATGGACTCCGGTCCATCATGTTGCGAGGCGTAATCAGTGCGCTTCTGATCCAATTGGTGACCGCCAGCTCGGGCGATCGCGCTTTTGGGCATTGGAAGAAGATGAAGAGGATGGCATGCAGATTGCTACTCCATCAACAGAAGAAGTAATTCGTGCTACGAAGGCAGCTGGATATTCAATTCGTGAGTTGGCTCGGGCAGAGAAAGAACTACTCGCATCGGAGGTAAGTCTCTCGTCCCCAGTTACTTCAAATGGAAAATGTCCGATGGCGAGGAAAATTGTCAATTCACTGGCTTATAATAGACCAAGATCTTCGATCAAGTCATGGAAAGGACCATTGCCTCCAAAGAGGATTTCACCTCCTCAAACAATTGGTGATGCAATCGTGAAGAAAACGTTCACGAGAGAAAGGGGTGGGCAATTGATTCCTGTTCGGTTCAAGATGGTAATCCCATCAACTGATACAGAATCAACTGAAAGTCCATCATCACATTGTGCGATAGATTCGAGTTGTGACCAACAGGAAAAACAAGAATGGCCGGCATTGACATCATTTCAATCATGTGAGAAATCGTTAAAGTCTGAAAAATGGACAACGATGAACCAAACGAGTAGCGAAACAATGTCAATAATGGACAAGTTCAACGCGGTGGACGGATCGCCGGTCAGATCATGTCGATCACTGGAGTTGATTCCAAAACATCAATTGGGAGTGTCAATTCAAAATTCAAAAAGTGAGCCGTTGTCGGATCATGAACAATCGACAACCCAACATAGGCACAATAACAATCCGACAGAAATACAAATCGGAAGAGGACCAAATCGGGCTATGAGACATGTTTCGATGGGCTTGCAAAAACTCTTCGCGCGGCGGGGAACACCTGTGTTTACCTAAATCCGACGTAACCCTATCCCTAACACATCAATCGCCACACAGCCGCCATCCCCACGAACGCGATCTCGATCTTACGCGCACGTGGTGGCGAACAGCATGGAGGGCAGCAAACAGGGAGACGGTATCGACGCTGGATCGGGTGACGGAGCTGACCGCAGCGGGGGAGGCAACAAGGGCAGAGGAGTTGGCACACAAGCTGGGCTGGTTGGTCGCGGAGGTGCTGCAGTTCCAAATGCAGCTGGCAATGGACGAGGCAATGGATCCTAAGGGAGATTTGGAAACAACGGCAGGGGTCATGGATATCAGGGCGGTGCTAGGCATGGTGGCTATGATCGTCCTTGGAAGAGGCCATACAGCAGGCCCTACCGCTACAATGCTTATGCAAGGGGCGGCGCTGGCGGTCGAGGACAGGCGGGTGCGCAAACAAACCTACCTGGAGGAGGTGGACAACTGAACCATGCTGGAGGGGCTGTGCAGCCAAACAGCACAGGAGGAGGAGCTGTGCCACAACAAGGGATTCATGTCCCTAATCATGGCGCGGCACCAGTGCCGCCTCCGCAACCCACCCTGGTCCCAAACAATGGACCGGTGCTGGTGCCTCCACCAGTCCTGACAGTGCCACAAGAGGAACCTCAAGTTCTAGCAGTTTTCATCAAGGAAAAATCTGGGAAAGCAATGGTTGAAGAAGGTGCTTCAGGAGAAAAAAAGGAGAAACCAAAGTTTTGCTTCAGATGCTTCAAACCGGGTCACAAGAAGGAAGAATGTATGGCTGACATTTTGTGCAAGATATGCTTGAGCACCGAGCATCTCACATCAAAGTGCACAGTGTACAAAAATCTAAGACCAACGACATCGGTAGTAGGCTTTGAGGTAGATGGGCTGGGGTTTTATCACATTCCTCATGCACCAATGCCAAGCATGAAGAATGATAACAAGACTGCGCTTATCAAGGTAGAAGGAGGTGTCATATCCATCCCACAGCTGGTACAAGAGTTGATCCGTTTAATATCTGAAAAGTGGAACTGACAAGTTACTCAGCTTGACAAAAATTCTTTTATGGTGCCCTTCCCAACCCGAGCTGATTTACAAAGATCAGTGGCCTTTGGGAAAGCAGACATAAAAGGACAAGGAGTTAGTCTACTTTTTGATGAATGGACAGAGGAAGATGAAGGTGACGAGCAGGACACGGCCTGGATAAGGGTGTTTAGACTCCTGGCAAAACTCCGTGAACACCCTGTCCTTTGGGCGATTGGATCCATGTTGGGCGCTACTCAGGAGGTGGACATGGTCACTACCGTGGAAAATGATTTCGGACGGATCAATGTGGCAGTGATGAATGTCGAGCGCATTTCAAGGAGACTAGAGGTTGTAATTTGGAAAAGGTACTACGTGCTGCACCTTCAGGTTGAGGGTAGAGACCAGGCCCCAGTTGATGACATGGATGTCGATGGTGGAGGCAATGATGACAAGAATAATGGAAAGGATAGAAAAGGAAGTGGTGAGCACAAGAAAGATGGAGAGAATGAAGAAAATAAAGTTGAACCGAATGGACTGCTGGAAAACAAGACAAATGAGTCACAATCTAGCATCACCAAACTGCAGGAAGGTGGCACAAAAAACACCAGTGCAGTTTTGATTGAAGAGATTGATGACAAGGAAGATACTGATAAAGTATCGAGGTCATCGAAATACCCAAGGGAGGCACCTGCAGTTTATCGCGTTGATTGGGGAGGAGCGCTAGATGGGCAACAAGTTACAGACCTGACTGTACTGGCCCATGACGCTGGCCTGGGGGTAATCGGAGATGGTAGGCCAGCAATAGGTACACTGAGATTCGACGCTGTTGGGGCCAAGAGCCCGACAACTTCTACTGGACCGAGCCTCAGTCAGGTGGGAGCTAGTGCTGGACTGGATCTGATGGAGCGGGCCAAGCTCTTGGGCCATCGTGATGAGAAGACTCCAGAGAAGAGGAGCAGACGCCGGGAACATAATGCCGATGAGCACATGGGCGAACGGGCGGAGAGGCTTAAAGCCAAGAAAAACTTGGATGCCACTAAAGGTAATCTACAGGGGAACACACTGGATGAGGACATGGTCATTGTTCCAAAAGGAGGAAGGAAGAACCTCCATGCTAAAGGCATGCCGACTTTTGGAGACGGTGACAATGGATATCTATGCCAAACATGGGTGAAAGTGTTTGGTATTCCTCCTATGTGATAGATGGAGTCTACACATAGTGAAACTTTGTAATAATAGACGGTTAAATTCATCGTAAGATGAAGAGGCTGGGATGTTTTTATTTGCTTGATGAAATAGAATCCCTTTTATCTAAAAAAATGCAGGTTTTGATCAGTCCAAACAGGAGAAATTTCCCAAGACTTTTCCTTTCGCTTTGGTTGCGGTCCAAGTTGAATACGAACGTGGGACTGATTTGCCACTCCAAATAGCACGATCCGCTACAGAGATGCAGCCCGTAACATTTTATGACCAAGCCCAGCCCATACTCGAACAAAACCGAATCACGATCCGCTCGCACGCACGCACGTGACGTGCCGGCACTAATTCATCTTCTCCACCAGCTTCCTCTAGTCTCCGTGTCGCATCGCCCACCCCCAACAGCGAGATCCTGCGTCCCAGCGCGCGCGAGGAAACACCAGCAGCGCCGCGGGGGCTCGTCGGCGATGGGTTTCGTCGTCACGTCGCTCATCTTCCTCCTCGCCGGCTTCGTCGCCTCCCTCTTCACGCTCCTTTGCTGCAACCGAGGGCCCTCCACGAACCTGTACGCCCGCTTCTCCCACCTCCCCCTCTCCCTGCCAAACCTTGATCTGGGATGGTAATTGGTTGCTACCATGGGGATTTTGGATCCCGGGTGGTAGATTGGGTGGGTATGACCGCGGATCGTGCTGTGGTGTTCAGGGATTGACTAGGTTTAGGGTTTGTCTTCCCGAGATCCACTGTTGAGGCCTCCGTCATAGTAAAGCTGCGATCGGACTTAGGTACGAACTGTAAATTGGCTGGATAGGTGTGTTCTTCATTGAGGACTAAACAAACCTTATATTTTGTGCTACCAGGACACCCACAATGGTTAGCGGCCATGTTTTCTCCTTGCTGCTACCTTTAGTTTTGCTTAAAATGATATGATCAGAATCATGCTAAGATGATTACAAACATGTTACTCCACAGTTATGAGGCTAATAGAATAGATGTTCGATGATTCGTAACTGGGAGGGCATAGATTGGTCGCACATTTTCTCCTGTAAATCTGGTTGATGGTTAATTGTGTCAATTTTGTAATGTTAAATTGGTCTACTATGTCCCACAAGGCCACAATGTTATTAGGTGGGCAATCTTGTATCAAATGCTAACAACATTGTTACAAGTGTCGGTCATGCTCTACAACTTGCTCATCTTCCTATAATTTATTATGTGCCTACACTCATTTTGTTATATTGATACAGTTTCACTACCAAAAGCATTTTGAATTTACTTTGGTGGCTTATGTTATGCAGATTCCATTTGACCTTGGTGATTACGGCTGTAATTTGTGCTTGGATGATGTAAGTTCTTGACCATGTATTCTTACTCCATAAGTTTATTTCTTTTACTGCCTTAGTTTGCTCAAAGGTAATGTACCTCTTACATTACCTTTGGAAATGAGTACATAACAAAAGGTTATGAGTACAAAAGGTTACCTGTTTTTTTACTTGGAACTGACTACATAACAGAAAGTTGTGAATAAGAAAAATATTGAGCCTGCATGCTATCAACATGTCTCCGATTAACTAGGATTATGGGTTTTCATTCTCATATGCTACAAACATTGTTCTTGTAAGGCCAATTTGTAGTGACGCAGACAGTCATCCCGCATGATAATCCTCCAAAGGATAAGTGTTTTCCTATCTGAATTAAGAAACAAATGGGACTGATTTGCCACGCCAAATAGCACGATCCGCTACAGAGATGCAGCCCGTAACATTTTATGACCTAGCCCAGCCCATACTCGAACAAAACGGAATCACGATCCGCTCGCACGCACGCACGTGACGTACCGGCACCAATTCATCTTCTCTCCACCAGCTTCCTCTAGTCTCCGTGTCGCATCGCCCACCCCCAACAGCGAGATCCTGCGTCCCAGCGCGCGCGAGGAAACACCAGCAGCGCCGCGGGGGCTCGTCGGCGATGGGTTTCGTCGTCACGTCGCTCATCTTCCTCCTCGCCGGCTTCGTCGCCTCCCTCTTCACGCTCCTCTGCTGCAACCGAGGGCCCTCCACGAACCTGTACGCCCGCTTCTCCCACCTTCCCCTCTCCCTGCCAAACCTTGATCCGGGATGGTAATTGGTTGCTAGCATGGGGATTTTGGATCCCGGGTGGTAGATTGGGTGGGTTTGACCGCGGATCGTGCTGTGGTGTTCAGGGATTGACTAGGTTTAGGGTTTGTCTTCCCGAGATCCACTGTTGAGGCCTCCGTCATAGTAAAGCTGCGATCGGACTTAGGTACGAACTGTAAATTGGCTGGATAGGTGTGTTCTTCATTGAGGACTAAACAAACCTTATATTTTGTGCTACCAGGACACCCACAATGGTTAGCGGCCATGTTTTCTCCTTGCTGCTACCTTTAGTTTTGCTTAAAATGATATGATCAGAATCATGCTAAGATGATTACAAACATGTTACTCCACAGTTATGAGGCTAATAGAATAGATGTTCGATGATTCGTAACTGGGAGGGCATAGATTGGTCGCACATTTTCTCCTGTAAATCTGGTTGATGGTTAATTGTGTCAATTTTGTAATGTTAAATTGGTCTACTATGTCCCACAAGGCCACAATGTTATTAGGTGGGCAATCTTGTATCAAATGCTAACAACATTGTTACAAGTGTCGGTCATGCTCTACAACTTGCTCATCTTCCTATAATTTATTATGTGCCTACACTCATTTTGTTATATTGATACAGTTTCACTACCAAAAGCATTTTGAATTTACTTTGGTGGCTTATGTTATGCAGATTCCATTTGACCTTGGTGATTACGGCTGTAATTTGTGCTTGGATGATGTAAGTTCTTGACCATGTATTCTTACTCCATAAGTTTATTTCTTTTACTGCCTTAGTTTGCTCAAAGGTAATGTACCTCTTACATTACCTTTGGAAATGAGTACATAACAAAAGGTTATGAGTACAAAAGGTTACCTGTTTTTTTACTTGGAACTGACTACATAACAGAAAGTTGTGAATAAGAAAAATATTGAGCCTGCATGCTATCAACATGTCTCCGATTAACTAGGATTATGGGTTTTCATTCTCATATGCTACAAACATTGTTCTTGTAAGGCCAATTTGTAGTGACGCAGACAGTCATCCCGCATGATAATCCTCCAAAGGATAAGTGTTTTCCTATCTGAATTAAGAAACAAATATTGATACTTATTCCTTTTGGAATGAACTATGTTTACTCCGTGGGATAAGTGTGTTTTATTTCTTTTTTCTGTACTTTAGTATTTAAAGCTAGCTAAATTTGTGATGTTGGTTTTCCTCGTTGTTGAGAAACCAGATGTCTTTGTCGTTCTCAACTTAGATTCACAAACCGAATCCTAGCAGTATCTCTTATCTGCAGATATGCCGACATATATAGCACTGACTTCTCGACGCAATGCGTAATGAACATGCAGAATGAAAAAGCAACAAGTTAATGCAATCTGTAAAATATAAAGTACTGATTATAATTTCTACTCAGAGATTCCTTGCTTACCCAAATGATGATAATTCGTGCATGGATTAGTCACTGATCTCTTCCGAAGGAGGCTGTGGAGGAAGCCCTGAGATCTCCACTGGCGTCGCATAGCTGCCTCTGCTTCTGCTCAGAGAGGTTAACGACTTGCCGGTACAGGTCGAGCGCGATCTGCCTCATTTGCATCAACCCCTGGAGCTCACTCTCGTTCTGGATCTTACCGGCCTGCTCCTCGGACACGCACTCGGACTTTGCAATCTGCAGCTCCTCCCTGATTTGGCTTACCTTGGCGGCGTGCGCGGCGTTGGCCTTCTGCAGCTCCTCCCTGAGTTGGCTGACCTCAGCAGCGTGCGCCTGCTGAAGCCGAGCGACGTCAGCCCCCACCCCGAGGAGGAGAGGCGCGCATGCGGCGGACATCGCTTGGCTCCAGCAGGTGCACACTGCCGGGGTCAGTCAACTCAGCGATGAGCTTCAGAAGGCCTACGCCGCGGAGGTAAGCCACTCAGAGGAGCTGCAGAAGGCACAGTCTGAGCGTGCGGCCGAGGTGCAGGCCGGCAAGATCCAAAACCTGAGCGAACTCAAGGGGTTGAGGCAAATGAGGAGATTGCGCTCCACATGTACCAGCAAGTCATTAACCTCTTGTTGAGAAACAAGAGGTCTTTGTAGTTCTCAACTTAGATTCACAAACCGAATCCTAGCAGTATCTCTTATCTTCAGATATGCGAACATATATAGCACTGACTGACTTCTTGACACAATGCATAATGATTAATGAGCATGCAGAATGAAAAAGCAACAAGTTAATGCAACCTGTAAAATATAAAGTACAGCTGATTATACTTTCTACTGTTAGAGATTACTTGCTTACCAAAAGGATGATAACTGATCTCCTCCGAGGGAGGCTGTGGAGGAAGCCCCAAGATTGCCCCTGCTTCTGCTCGGAGAGGTTAACCACTTGCCGGTACATGTCGAGCGCGATCTGCCTCATTTGCATCAGCCCCTTGAGCTCGCTCTGGTTCTGGATCTTGCCGGCCTGCACCTCGGCCGCGGACTGCGCCCTTCTGCAGCTCCTCCCTTAGTTAGTTTACCTCCGCGGCATTGGCCTTCTGAAGCTCATCGCTGAGTTGGCTGACCTCGGCAGTGTGCGCCTCCTGGAGCCGAGCGATGTCCGCCGCATGCGCCGCTCTCCTCCTCGGGGTGGGGACGGACGTCGCTCAGCTTCAGCAGGCGCACGCCGCCGAGGTCAGCCAACTCAGCGAGGAGCTTCAGAAGGCCAACGCCACGGAGGTAACCCAACTCAGGGAGGAGCTGCAGATTGCAAAGTCCGAGCACGCGGCCGAGGTGCAGGCCGGCAAGATCCAAAACCAAAGTGAGCTTAAGGGGTTGAGGCAAATGAGGAGATCGCACTCCACATGTACCAGCAAGTCGTTGAACTTCTCCGAGCAGAAGCAGGGCAGCCACGCGATGCCAGTGGCGATCCGGGGCAGCCTCCCGCAGCGGAGATCAGTGACTAGTCCATGCATGGATTATCGTCCTTTTGGTAAGCAAGCAATCTGTGATAGTAGAAAGTACAATCAGGAGTACATTGTATTCAGATTGATTAAACTTGTTGCTTTTTCATTCTGCATGTTCACCCTTGTTGATTGTATAAATTACCTCTCTGTAAAATCGTGCTGGACAGTTTTCTTGATCGATGGGTGGTTGTGTGCTCTGGTAGGATGACATGTATCACTATTAAATTCCGTCTAATTGATTGCTATTAGTAATTGTTTACTGGAATGTATGACAAATACATTGTATCTCAAGGATTAAAATTGATATAAAAACAAACTTTGGTTGGGATTTATACTGTTATTACACACTTACACTGGTTTTGCTTAATAGTATCATGTTTGGATGGGACAAAATAAACCAAGCCATTGCTAGTACTGCATTTTGTTGGGAATGCATAATGCATCTCGCTTAAGCAATGGTTGAAGATTGAAGATGTGTGTGCATTGCAAAATAATAGCTTAATTACTTTGTCGCGCCATTTCACATGGATGCTGCGAACTGAGTTTCTTAAAAACCCATGGATAGTCGCTTGCATAACAAAAGGTTATCTGTTTTTTTCTTGGAAATGAGTACATAACAGAAAGTTGTGAATAAGAAAAATATTGAGCCTTCATGCTATCAACATGTCCCCAATTAACTAGGATTATGGGTTTTCATTCTGATATGCTACAAACATTGTTCTTGTAAGGCCAATTTGAAGGGATATTTAGCAGTTCCAGTAACATACGGTTGCTGTATTTTTAATTCTTTAATGTTGGTGGCCCAAACAAATAATGTCTTGGCTCCGCTCTTTTGGTAACCATGTTTTATTGTTTCTCTGTAGGTATGCGATCGTGTACCTTGCTCAGATGAAGCCTTTGATCAACCCGATCCTGAGCGGAGAGTGATCAGGGAATGAGCTATGTTTATGTATTCAATCTAGCCATGATGTATCATTATTTTGTCTACTTTTATTCATTTCGGATCAATTGAAATAAAGAACTGCCGTGAGGTTTTTTGCTACTCTTCCTCCAGACGCTCGAGGGGGCACACTGTGATTAGTATATGTATTGTAAAATATACACAATAAATACTCTTTTATCCTTGCTGCCTCTGTTATATTACATAAATTTCTGGGCATGGTTTGTCTACTTTGTCTGTTGTTTACCTGCTTGAATTAGGACACACAACTATCTGAAATAATTTGGCAGTCTATTGTTCAGATGATAAAGCAATAGCTTTTCTTTTTGATGCTATGAAAAAAACGAAGAAACAGAATGTTGCGTTGGGTGCAAATCTGCGTTTGGCAATCCCAAATTTGAGCAACACCGGCGGGGAAGCTTCATTTACATGTCTGTAAAGCTCCAGTCGTCATTTTTTCTGTCGATGCACATTATCATGCTACTCTTTTTTTTTTTCTTGGGTGTTGCTGCTACCTTTGCATAGCAGATGCTCCAGCAGTGGGGCATGCTACCTTGCTTGGATATTGGCTCATGTGCTTACCTCTGCTTCCCACTGGCTGAGGTAGGTTTTGGCAGCGTTAGGCCTGACCTTAATCATCGGTTTGCAATGGAAAATACCCCTCACATGTGCACAGGAAACAGTAAAGGCTTGGTCACCAATTTCGTTGCAGGGAAAAAACAAAAAGAGAAAAGAAGATTCTGAATTCTTCTAACAGCCCAGATCCAAAGTCCATGAAATTCCAAGCCAGATCTAGCCCAATACTTTCAAGCCCAAAGGCCACCAATACTTTCAAGCCCAAAGGCCACCAACTCCTCTTCGTCCATCTCTCTCACACTCTGCAGCTCTGCTACTCCGTCGAAGAATCGTCGATCCAACCACTCAGATCCAGTGATCCAGCCACCAACCAGCCCGTCACCCAGCTCCGGCCGCCGCCGATGGCCTGGTCCCTCCCATTCCCGATCCCGCCGGCGCTTCTCCACGCCGCAACGGCCCTGGTGCTCGCCGCGGCCGCCCATTTCCTCCACCTCCCTTCCCTCCTCCTCTACTCCGTCCACACCTACATCCACCCGGACGCCGTCCCCTCCACCACCCCCCGCGCCGTCCTCCGCCCGCCCGGATCGAATTCCGGCCCCGCCCCGTCCTCCAAGCGCCGCGTCGCGAACAAGGACGAGTCCCCGTTCGACGCCAGCTCCGCGCAGCTCTCCCGCCTCCGCCTCTCC
>LAPY01000088.1:145650-160521 GCA_000970635.1 Eragrostis tef | reverse complement strand
AAAAAAAAAAAAAGGTCCCCAAGCTTGACCGTTGTCATCTTTAATGTCAATGTTTTCAGGTATTATATAAACTACAAGTTGATGAAGAAGAAAGTCAAACAGTATGGCCAGCAACTCCAACAGGGCGAGAAAGATCGTCGCCGGGTTCTCAAGGATTTCTCAAAAATGCTTGATGATCAGGTAATTCAATTCTAAGCAGTAGATGTCCATGCAAACTCGCAACATCATCCTCTCTAGTCTGCTTTAATTTGCATACATTAGCTTTTCTGTGAACGAATAATTTGCTGATATGGCATCAACGTGATGAGCATGCATTATTCATATTTGGCCTCTGATGCCGATAGACCAATCAGTAGAAACTTGCATGTTCAGTAATACCATGCTGCTTATGCCAATGGCCAGTTCAAAAGCGCAATGCTTTGTCATATCATTAGAAGTTGCATGACTCATTCAGAGATATTTGGTTATACTTTTTCTGGCTTTGCAGCATTCATTTCATAAATTTGTTGCTTTTCATGTGAACGAACTATTGTGTAGTTTAGCCAGCATCTTTCCTGTACTGATATTAATGTGACTAATTGCTTTCAATCGTTCCTGTTGGGATCACTGTATCAACTAACAGTTATATTCTCTATCGGTTCAGATTGAGAAGATTGTCCTGTTTCTGTTGGAACAACAAGGAATGTTGGCAAGCAGGATAGAGAAGTTAGGAAAGCAAAGGGCAATACTAGCAGAGCAGCCTGATATATCTGGCATCGCTGAGTTGCGAGAAGCTTATAGGGAAGTTGGTGTGGATCTCATCAAGCTTCTCAAGTTCGTTGATCTTAATGCAACTGGCATTCGGAAAATTTTGAAGAAGTTCGATAAGCGCTTTGGTTACAGATTTACTGATTACTATGTGACTACTAGATCAAACCACCCCTACTCTCAGCTACAGCAGGTCTTCAAGCATGTGGTAATGCACTTAGCCCAGATTTAGTATGATGCAATTTTCTTAATTGTAGAGGTTATTTTCTATTTCATAAATACTTCCATCTGTAACTATGGTCTTTCCTTCACAACCTACTAAAACATCTCACGGGCCATGCATCAATATAAGTTACTTTATTTTCTGTAACCAGGGTGTAGGAGCTGTTGTGGGAGCCTTGTCGCGTAACCTTGCTGAACTTCAGGAGCGTCAAGGAAGTTACTTGTCTATTTATGATCAGCCAACTGCTGCTCTTAAGGTTTGTTTTGTCGTCTCCACTACTCACATGATACCATAATTAAGGGTATTTGCGACTCATCTAGTAGAGTACTTGCGATACTCAAGACTTGCTCCTGACCAGGATGTTCTTGTTGCAATGCAGGACCCAATCATCGATATGATAAATTCTTCAGTGGATAAATTAACACGCTCAACTAATTTTCTTCGATTTTTGGGGCAACATGCCATGATTGTGGGTGAGGAGTCTCCTAGTACTGCTGGGGAAGAGGAAATAGAAGATCAGAAATATCATTTCATGTCCCTAATGTTGAACCTGGTGAATACATTCCTTTACATGGTCAACACATACATCATTGTGCCAACTGCAGATGACTACTCAGTGAGCCTTGGTGCTGCCTCCACTGTTTGTGGTGTTGTTATTGGTTCAATGGCTGTTGCACAAATATTTTCCTCTGTTTACTTCAGCGCATGGTCAAACAAGTCATATTTCAAACCACTAGTTTTCAGTAGCATTGTTCTTTTCTTGGGCAATGTATGCTATGCGATGGCCTATGATATGAACTCCCTGACGGTCCTTATTGCCGGCCGTTTACTATGTGGGTAAGCATCATTGCATAGAAGCACTATTCACAACTTAAGTACTACAATTTGACCAGCGAGTTTCCCCCCCCCCCCCCCCACCTTTTTTTTTTCTTTTGCCGCTTCAGAGTTCTGCTTTAGTTGTATACTTTATTTACTTTCACTATCCACTGTCCTTTCATGTTTAAAATTGCTCTTTAGAAGCAAGTATTCCTTTCAGGATAGTGTTGATCAGAAACCTTAGTATTTAATTACGAAGATCTTAATATCATATTCTTTCTACTCGGCGTGAAGTTTCAAATGAGATATCCTTTACCTTTTATTCTGACTTGTGCTAGATATCCTGCATGGCAGTTAACTATTCTTTTTCAGCACTGTGTGTATTTACATGTTTTCAGCACCGCTTAATGTTTTCATATTTTACTGATTATATTTATTTTTGACATAGGATGGGTTCTGCAAGAGCTGTCAATCGACGTTATATCAGTGATTGTGTCCCTGCAAGGATACGTATGCAAGCTTCTGCAGGATTTGTTAGTGCGAGTGCACTTGGCATGGCCTGTGGGCCAGCACTAGCTGGTCTACTTCAGTGGAAATTCAAGATCTACATGGTTACATTTAATCAATCAACTTTACCTGGTTGGGTTATGGCAGTTGCATGGCTACTGTACCTAGTTTGGCTTTGGTTCGCATTCAAGGAACCAAATCGTGCTTTTGAGGTGAATGACACCCTGCAAAATCCTGCCTCTGGTAAGTCCAAACTTCTAGTTTGCTGATGCCTGTTGTCTTGCGCTCTGCACTGTAGTAGAGTTTTCTGATCCACTATTCAGATTCATTTCATTTGATCGGATTTTTTTCATGATAACAGGACAAAGGGTGGATTTTGGAGAACTAGAAAATGGACTTGCACAACCGTTGCTAAGAGATTCTGAAAATAAACAAAATGACGATGATGATGAAGATGTTGATGACAGTGAAGAAGCTGTTGAAGATTCTCGCAAGCCAGCAACATCCATTGGGTCAGCATACAGATTGCTTACACCGTCAGTTAAGGTATCAGTACATCATGATATATTAGCCACTTGTTTCTTTATCTTCTCTTTACCATTTTCTTGGAATATTTTATCTTTGGCAAGTATTGATGGATTGGTTGATATCACATATGCTTTGGTTACTCTAATGCTTGAATTCTGGATTGACTATGGCTTTGATTAGTATTTTTCTTGGTTTTTCTTTTCAAAACCAAATATGGATATCGGTTTTGATTCTCCATATTGCCTCCCCTGTTTTAAAAAGATTTTTTCTCAAACTGTTTTAAAAAGATGTTTGTTCTAGACTTTCTTGAAGTAGGTATTGGACGGCGCTTCGGAATTGTGCTTTTTTGTTTCTTTGAAAGAGAGATCAGACCCATCAGAATATTGAACTTTCACATATTTTGGGGGCTCAACGAAAATCCTTCTGCCTTTCCCTAAACGGCCAAACACACAGTAGGATTTTAGAATTTTAACTAGACATCTTGACTCAACCATGCTTTGCTTATGCAGGTCCAATTATTAATATACTTCATGCTCAAATACGCAATGGAGATTTTACTTTCGGAGTCGAGTGTCATCACCAATCACTATTTCAGTTGGAATACAAGCGCAGTGGCAATATTCCTGGCAATCCTTGGGTTGACAGTCCTTCCTGTTAATGCTGTTGTTGGGACATACATCAGCAACATGTTTGAGGACAGGTTTGTGAATTCCATGCTTCAGCATTGCTCCTGCCATTTTCTGTTATATGAAGAAACCTACAATTTTCAGATATAAATTCCGTAACTAAACTGATTGATGCTTTGACAGGCAACTCTTGATGGTATCTCAAATTACATTGCTAGTAGGCATTCTTTTCAGCTTCAAAGTGACGAGTACATACTCTGCCATCCAGTACGTTGGCTCAGCACTGGTCACCTTTGTCTCTGCTGAAGTTCTTGAAGGTACGAAATCCATTTTCCCCTGAATGTCATTCCACAGTATCTCTTGACATCTGCTCTGAAGAAATGTGATAACCACTTTTTTTTTTTTGCGACCTGATAACCATGTCGTTGGGAACCCTGACGTGAAATGCATTCTAACTAAAAATTGCTTCTGCCTTTTCTGTCCAGTTGATATTCTAGTTCTCTTAAAATTTTATACGAGAATTTGAAGCAGCATGGGCTTGTTTGCTGTAACCCTGCCAGGCAGCCATCCCAGACGCTCATTTCTTGAGGCTGAGATCGCTGCCTGGCCCAGGCAGCATCCAGACAGGCCCTATATGTAATGTATTTCTCCTGGTATCGAGATAAGCCTTACATCTAATCGATAATTACAGGCGTGAACCTCTCCCTTCTATCAAGCGTGATGTCATCCCGTCTCTCCCGTGGCACGTACAACGGCGGCCTCCTCTCAACCGAGGCCGGGACCTTGGCAAGGGTGGTCGCCGACGGCACCATCACCGCAGCAGGCTATCTGGGCATCGAGAAGCTCCTCAACGTCACCCTGCTTCCGTCTCTGGTGATCTGTGTGGCATCCATCGCATGCACCTTTTTGACCTACAACTCGCTCTTCTGAGGGCCTCTTGCCACGTGATTCTTTCCGAGGACTGCTATACATACGACTGAGCATGTCCGACTCTCGTGCAACCCCCTCTTCCACCAATCACAGCGGTTTATTTGTTTCACATGGGCCCAAGGTCTACAGCTAAAAGCCTAAAACAGTGCACATGAAGGCAAGCTGCTAGGCCGCCGTTGCCCGAAGGGTCAGTCGTATTGTATGTTCGTCAATTTGATTGGCTGTATATTGATCACTGCAGCTGAACCGGGCTTTGCCCTAGAAAATTTTGATCGATCAATTTGATCTTTGATCCCTCTCTGTTCCCTTGTTTGTTATCGGTTTGATGGATATGTGCTCAACCTCATGTGAATGGGCATTGCTCGTCATCAAAATTCATCATTATATACACGCACATTGACATGGATCTGCTACAGTTACGGCTGCTTGCTCCCAGGCACGCACTGAAACAAAATGAGACAAAGCTCCCCTTTTCTTTTCTATTATTTTCCTTTTCTTTTTTTTTCCTTTTTGTTTTTGCGAGGGGAGACAAAGCTCCCTTGAAGGAAAAACATGAGGCACTATAGTAGTACAGTTTTTTGCCCCCCAAAAAAAAGAAGAAGAAAGAAACAAAAAATATAACACACCAATCAAACTTCCAGAAAAAGAAAAGATTATGCATCGGTGCCTCAACATGACAAATATTCAAACTCGCACTGTTACACGCACTGAAGCGAAATGAAAGGACAACGTAACAAGCCAGCACTTCAGTATGAGCAATGTTGAAGCAGCCGCGAACGGATTCGGAGAAGGTGAACGTAGTAGACATGGATTACGCCACAAAGCAAGAAGCCAACGTACAATGCTGTTAAAGTTCGAGATGAACTTTAGCAGCGTGTTTGGTTGAGGGATTCACCCCGTCCGGCATGGACTGGTCCGGCATAGAGTCGTCCGGCCGTTTTCCCGGAATGACTTCGTCCAGAGATTTTGGCTAGTGAGAACACCATCCGAGAACGAACAGGTGACGGACGACTTCATTCCATGACACAAAGCAAACGAACATTTAGGTTTGGATGTAGGTTCGGATGGTTCTTGGACCAACTCATTCCTCAATCCAAACAAGCTGTAGTTGTTTCATTAGAATCTCCATCTAAGAGCTAGCTAGCCAAGCTAGGTACTCCCTTCGTTCTTTTTTATATGACGTCATTGATTTTTTTTTCTGATTGATGCTTTGACAGGCAACTCTTGATGGTATCTCAAATTACATTGCTAGTAGGCATTCTTTTCAGCTTCAAAGTGACGAGTACATACTCTGCCATCCAGTACGTTGGCTCGGCACTGGTCACCTTTGTCTCTGCTGAAGTTCTTGAAGGTACGAAATCCATTTTCCCCTGAATGTCATTCCACAGTATCTCTTGACATCTGCTCTGAAGAAATGTGATAACCACGTTTTTTTTTTTGCGACCTGATAACCATGTCGTTGGGAACCCTGACGTGAAATGCATTCTAACTAAAAATTGCTTCTGCCTTTTCTGTCCAGTTGATATTCTAGTTCTCTTAAAATTTTATACGAGAATTTGAAGCAGCATGGGCTTGTTTGCTGTAACCCTGCCAGGCAGCCATCCCAGACGCTCATTTCTTGAGGCTGAGATCGCTGCCTGGCCCAGGCAGCATCCAGACAGGCCCTATATGTAATGTATTTCTCCTGGTATCGAGATAAGCCTTACATCTAATCGATAATTACAGGCGTGAACCTCTCCCTTCTATCAAGCGTGATGTCATCCCGTCTCTCCCGTGGCACGTACAACGGCGGCCTCCTCTCAACCGAGGCCGGGACCTTGGCAAGGGTGGTCGCCGACGGCACCATCACCGCAGCAGGCTATCTGGGCATCGAGAAGCTCCTCAACGTCACCCTGCTTCCGTCTCTGGTGATCTGTGTGGCATCCATCGCATGCACCTTTTTGACCTACAACTCGCTCTTCTGAGGGCCTCTTGCCACGTGATTCTTTCCGAGGACTGCTATACATACGACTGAGCATGTCCGACTCTCGTGCAACCCCCTCTTCCACCAATCACAGCGGTTTATTTGTTTCACATGGGCCCAAGGTCTACAGCTAAAAGCCTAAAACAGTGCACATGAAGGCAAGCTGCTAGGCCGCCGTTGCCCGAAGGGTCAGTCGTATTGTATGTTCGTCAATTTGATTGGCTGTATATTGATCACTGCAGCTGAACCGGGCTTTGCCCTAGAAAATTTTGATCGATCAATTTGATCTTTGATCCCTCTCTGTTCCCTTGTTTGTTATCGGTTTGATGGATATGTGCTCAACCTCATGTGAATGGGCATTGCTCGTCATCAAAATTCATCATTATATACACGCACATTGACATGGATCTGCTACAGTTACGGCTGCTTGCTCCCAGGCACGCACTGAAACAAAATGAGACAAAGCTCCCCTTTTCTTTTCTATTATTTTCCTTTTCTTTTTTTTTCCTTTTTGTTTTTGCGAGGGGAGACAAAGCTCCCTTGAAGGAAAAACATGAGGCACTATAGTAGTACAGTTTTTTGCCCCCCAAAAAAAAGAAGAAGAAAGAAACAAAAAATATAACACACCAATCAAACTTCCAGAAAAAGAAAAGATTATGCATCGGTGCCTCAACATGACAAATATTCAAACTCGCACTGTTACACGCACTGAAGCGAAATGAAAGGACAACGTAACAAGCCAGCACTTCAGTATGAGCAATGTTGAAGCAGCCGCGAACGGATTCGGAGAAGGTGAACGTAGTAGACATGGATTACGCCACAAAGCAAGAAGCCAACGTACAATGCTGTTAAAGTTCGAGATGAACTTTAGCAGCGTGTTTGGTTGAGGGATTCACCCCGTCCGGCATGGACTGGTCCGGCATAGAGTCGTCCGGCCGTTTTCCCGGAATGACTTCGTCCAGAGATTTTGGCTAGTGAGAACACCATCCGAGAACGAACAGGTGACGGACGACTTCATTCCATGACACAAAGCAAACGAACATTTAGGTTTGGATGTAGGTTCGGATGGTTCTTGGACCAACTCATTCCTCAATCCAAACAAGCTGTAGTTGTTTCATTAGAATCTCCATCTAAGAGCTAGCTAGCCAAGCTAGGTACTCCCTTCGTTCTTTTTTATATGACGTCATTGATTTTTTTTTGTTACTTTGACTCTTTGTCTTATCTATAAATATTTGTGTAAATAGCTAAGTGTATAAGTTAGCTTTAAAATTCTTTTGATGGTGAATCCAATGATATCCATTTCACATTCAAAAAATAATTATTTAAATCTATATTGTTGGTCAAAGTTTAACGAAAAAGTCAACGGTGTCATAAAAAAAATGAAGAGAGTATCTGTTAGAGAAGAGTAAATTTCACAAAACTACAATTATTTGTGTTGTTGTTGCGCAAAACTACAACTTCTTTGGTCAGTTTCACAAAATTACAACTATTATCACATCTTGTTTCACAAAACAACAATTTTTTTGGACATGTGTCACTGACGGGTAGGTCCATATCACATGACATATTTGTGGATGACATGTGGGACCAAACCTAATAGTTGTAGTTTTGTGAAACAAAAATCAAAATAGTTGTAGTTTTGTGAAACTGACAAAAAAAAAGTTATAGCTTTGTGTAACAATGACACAAATAGTTGTAGTTTTGTGAAATTTACTCGCTAGAAAAATGAAAGGTAATCTGCACCTGTTCCCCAAGTGGCTAATGGTGTCCTATATCAATGGAGGGATGATCAGGGTGGACAAACGCTGCGTGCCTCAGCGCCTTTCCAATTTCATGAGCTCCTCTTTACTGTCCTCCTGCTTACTATAAAGGTTCACGACAACATGCTTGAGTGAAGGAAGGTGCCCCATGTTCAAGTCAACGAAAACAAAATCACTATTGATGATGTTACTAAGTTGTAGGCAGAACTCAAGATGTTCAATACTAGGCATAGCTCCTTGTGGGAACATAGATGGCACCATTACGAAATTGAAGAATTTGCACACTCTCGCGCACGGGAATACATCAGCATTGACCACAAACTTCTCCATTGGCCGCTCTTGTATACGGCCACTCTCTCCTAGCCAGAGATGACGAAGAGCAGGCAGCATCCCAAGGATCTGAATGTCCCCAACTTGAAGTTTGTTGACTTCTATGTCTAGGTGAGAAAGGAGAAGCGAAGAAGGTTTAATCCATATTGGCAATGAACTAGCTGTCCATAAAACAAATCTACGGAGGCGTGGAGGGAGTGTGCAGCCTCCCTCAACGGAATCGTCTCTCCCATAAAAATCAGTTATTTCCAAACTCTGCAGTTTTCGCAGATCGTGTAGGGACTCCATCAGAGCTTTACCCACACTCTCATCCAATCCATCCCATGTTTTCATGTTAAAATCTATGCGGAGCGCCCTTAGCTGCGATAGATGGCCCAGTTGTTTCACAAGGTTGATAGAATCCTCATCTACCCTCACCGTCTCTAGAACTTCCAAGGATGTCATATTAGCAAGTCCAGTTGGCATTCGCGTAGTATAGTTAACAGACAGACACATCAATTGACTTAGCCGAACAATGCTTGATGGCAGTTCTTCCGCAAGTGTTCTTATTAAGTCTAATGTTTGCAAAAAATGCAGTTTCCCTATCTCTTCTGGGAGCTCGTCAAGAAATGTATGCCTTAGGCTTAGGTACCTTAGGTGGATTAAATTACCGATGTACCTCAGATTAAGATGTCCACATTCCTTAAGATCACAACCTTCCAGATCCAATACACGCAGAATATGGAAGCGTGAAAGGGATGGCATCGAATCATGTATAGCAGGGCTGAAGATACTAAAGGACCTCACTTGCGCCATGCTCATGTTAATCCCTGTATTTTCTTGAAGGGATAACCAGCGAACCTTTGTAGTCCAAAATGTGGTGTGCTCACTGCAATTCGATATATTAACAAAATTTTCTCCTCTGGACAATGAACAAGTAAGATCAAGTACCATATCATGCATGCGGCAAGCTCGTGCCTGACCTTGTTCATCAATGTCTACTGGCTGGATCATGCTTCTGTTTATAAGCTCAACAAAGTAACTATCTCCAAGCTCAAATATGCTATTGCCCTTTTCTTCATGTTGTACAAAATCTTCAGATATCCACCTCCATATTAGTCGATCTCTCCTAATTTCATAATCTTCTGGAAACAAACTTAAATACAATAAACATCTTTTCAGATCCGAAGGTAGATCATAGTAACTAAGGGACAATATCTTTCTCATGCCGTTCATGTCAGGATTGTTTTCAAGTCCAGTACCAACATAGTCGCATACCTTATGCCACTCTGTTATATTGTCCAGCAAACATGATATAGTGATGATAGCCAACGGCACCCCACCATATTTCTTCAAAATATTTTTAGATACTTCAAGAAATTGTACAGGGCACTTGTCTTCAGATCCAAATATTCTTTGGTAGAATAACTGTTTGGAGCTCTCTTCATTAAGTGGTTTTAGTATGTAAGAACCGCCAACTCGCTCTGCAACATTGTTGTTACGGGTAGTTGTGATTATTCTACTTCCCGAGTTATTATCATCCAGAGCAAATCTTATTGTCGTCCACGATATTGTATCCCATATGTCATCAATTACAATTAGATACCTATGTATATGGCAAGACATGATTCAGATTAGTAAAATTAGCTAGTTAATTATAATCGTTTACTGAAATATTTAACATGTCATGAAGAATTATCAGCAAGGTTTACAGGAGTATTGAAATTTATGAAAAACAACGGAGTTGCTACCATGGGCTTTAATATATATATGCAAAAAAAATCTGTTGTGAGAATTCGCACCAAAATGGAGGAGCCAGCTGGGTGCACCGTATGCATGGGCGCACCCAAAATTCTAATATTTCAATGGGGATAACTTCCTGGTTGATCCTATGGAAACCAAGGAATTCCAGTAGTGCTAGTAGTATGCATTGTGTGTGTGCACACCAAGGGAAAACTTCTATCTATGCCATTGGCACAAATATTTGTAATTTTTTTTCGAAAACTGACAAATATTTGTAAATCGCATTAAAAATTGGTATGAAGCCCTCATCATATCAATAAATGTTATAAAATATATAACAAACAAAGCAAAACCATATAACAAAAACAATTAAATTGGCGTGGCTTTTTTGGTGCGTGCATTCACGTGTGTGCGTGTTTGGGGGTGTGGGGGATACCCTCCCAAGCAATTTCATTTGAAATCATTCACATAATAAGAAGAAAAAACTGCATGTGCCAAATCATGTGCACCTCTTGCCTTGAAGATATTCACGGATTTGGTCGATAAGCTGCTTTTCGTCCCATGCTGCATTGTAAATGTTCTTGTGCATTGCTTTGTCTAACTCGTACAGTATATTTTTGAAAATTTTCTTCATCTCAGGATTTCGAGATACTGAGACAAAAGCCGTGCAATCGAACTGCCTTTTAAGCTTGTCATAAACTGCTTTGGCAAGAGTGGTCTTGCCCAGACCTCCAAATCCAACAATAGATACTACCATTTGTTGCTGAGCGGACATGCCATCTCCATTTGTGAACCTTCTGATTAGATCGCCCACTGCCTCATCCATTCCGATAAGGTCGGTCTCCTTAGTGTAGTAAGCTGTTAAGCAAGTGTCGACCATGGTTGTGGCCGGAATAAATGTGGAAATGTTGTACCTGTCCAGTGGGAGGGGAAATCAAAACCATAGGAAAATGTTTTTTTTTTCCATTAACATGCCATGACTATCCAAAATGTTTGCATTTCACAGTTCTTTTTTTTAAATGAAAAAAAGGAGAAAGTTCTTGAATCACTTTTCACGAACCTTCCACGTCTTTCAGCCACCTCCTTGATGCGGTCTTTGATATCTTCGATCTCTTTGGTGATCCCACGACGAATATTGCCCTTCTTGAACAACTTGATCAGTTTCTTGACGATCCCTTTGGAGCTCTGTGTTAGATCTTTACGATCATCTAGATTCAAAATTGAGTCACAAGGAGTACCTCTTGTATAAGCAGAGGCCATCAAAATAGCTTGATGGTTGTGTCTAGCTCTTCCCAGTGTTGAGAATGGACAAATTGATCAGATCGTAGAAGAGGATTTTCTTTTCTTAACTTTATTTACATCAGGGGTGTCCTCCTTATATAGCCATTCTACACAGGGGGAACCGACACCAAGTAGGTCGGTTCTTACCCACTGATCATAGGTAAAAACCAACAAAATCTCAAATGGTTTTGACTTTCTTCAAAACCAGTGAAAACCAGTTCATAGTTTTGATTTAATCCAAAAACCATGGTTTTCCATCTTTAATTCTGTGGGCTTTTCAATTCTGATTCCTTTTATTGTTTTTGCCACAGATTAAATATTCCAACACTCTGCGGATACAGAGACCGGGGACCCTCGACGCCCACCAGGAAGGTGTCGATGACATCCTCCATGTCGTAGGTCAGCTCCCTAACCTCGCGTGCCCAGGTCCTTACCTGCTCATCCAGCTGCTCCAGCGGCACGTTGCCTACCTTGCGGAGGGCGATGTGCATACTCTCAAACTCTCTCTCGAGGAACTGGACGTTCTTCTTCGCTCCCTTTTGCAGGTTGTACTTGTCTTTTCAGCAGCTCGCCCAGCTTGGGAAGCAGGCTGCCTAGCGTCCCGATTGCAAACTCCATGGCTCGGATGCTGGCATACCAAAGCTGGTGGCTGGAGAGCAGAAGATGATCCACAAAGAGTGGTTGTTATTTGGCCTGACAACCTAAGCACAGGGATTAGAGTTACTAGACCACAATGGCTAGAGATTCAGAAAGGCTCGCGAAACTTTCGGAGTCACTTTAGGACCAGCTCTCCACCGATGAGCAAGCAAAGACGCTGACATAATTAGTTATCAAATCCTTAGGTGATGGCAAAGCTGCAACCCGCCAAACCGGTGGCTTGACTGCCACACATCATTTCTCTAACTATTTTGAGGTCTGGATATTATGGATCTCGGAATGATACATGTATTCGGGAAGTTGTCTTTCTTTTCAAATCTTTATACTAATACATAACAGCGAGAGACGCAATACAATACAACAAACCATCATATACATTTTATCGTTCCTACACTAAAAAAGAAGAAGCATATTTCTAGGTTAGGTGGTACCTCACAGTCTTGAACTCCACTCCCCAGTTTATGTAAACTGTGATCATGGTTTAATTAATAAAATATGAAAACATGCATTGCGAGGAACCTTCCTTTTGCATCGTGTGGAAAGATCCATAACAATTAGTAGGATCCAAGCGTTTGTTGATGTCTACCGATCGAACGGATTTTTTTTTTAGCATCCGTCATTGCTTGCGTATAAAAAAACTCGACCTGTCGGGGGTAAGGCCGCCACCGACGGCATTTGCTTAAGGAGAAGAGCCTCTCACGCAGGCCGAAAAAACCTCCGAACCCCCTCCCCGATCCATTGCTTGCGTATAGAATAGCCTATGCGCTTGGTGTGTAAATTGGAGGTAGATCATCCTCAGCTTTCTTGGTTGGGTAGGTGGTTTTAGAAATGTTAGTTAATCAATAAGGTAATTAAGGGCCAAGACCGCAGGAAGATGTCACAGAGATGACCAGCAGACACTTCTTTCAGCGAAACCTCCAAATATGGTTTGAATAGCATCTACTCCATTTTGTTATTGATCTTGTTGGATCAACGGAACTTTTAGGAGAACTCCCCACCTGATTTCATTGCATTGCAAATGGATCAACGGAACTTGGCATGCATATAGAATTTCGTGTTCAAAACTTGTCCTTTGAATATTGGAACCATGTTTTAGAAAACGGAGCATTTCTCACACGGGCAGTGTTGACTGCAACTGGTCTGAAGTCTGAATGTCTGTATTTCTGGGTGGACGAATGCATGATCGAGGTACGTTCATTCTACTGAAACAATCATGAAGCAGAACGATAAGTAGCTTACTGTACTGACACCCCATTCTGAAGAATGTACGACATACCCTGCTCTTCTCTAAGTTTTGTTACTTGCGAAGATTTTGGGACACTAACGCACGACGGAAGCATCGCTGACATTCAGAGATCATCAAGACATGCTTTTCTTTCACGATGACGCGCTGCATCGATCGAAGCTACTCCAGTTCTTTCACGACGCACTCGATCTTTGGCTGATCAGCCCAGCCATGAACGAAAAACCGGCCAATTGGTCACACGTACGGAACGGGGCAGAAAACTTCCATTGCGGATCGAACGAACCCTAGGGCCGGCAGGAACAGGAGCTCGCCGGAGGAAGGCGCCGGCGGCGAGGTCGGCGAAGCATCCTGGCGGGGCGAGGAGACACGGGCGCTCGGTTCTTGTCGCAGAGCACGTTGGTCCGTTGCTTAATCTCCGCCGTACGATAGGGATTGAGCGGTCCGCAGCAACCCAGGGGGTGGTCGTCAAACGAAATAGCGACCTCCCGGTCATCAAACGAAATAACGACCGCCCTCTGGTGGTGGCGCGCGGAGGCCTGCGCTCCCGCCGGAGAGCCAGGAGACGACGCTGAGAAACGCATGCCGTTGACGATGAGATCACGGTGAGGAACTCCGCCGCTGGCATCAGGCACCGCAACCTCTGTCTGCCCTGTGCCTTGCCGCGCACCGGCAGTGCAGCTCGGCGCGCCGGCGGGCAGGCCAGCGATCTCGGGGTCCCCTCTATCACGGCGTATGATCAAATTAGCCTGCCGATGGCTGGAACGTGCGTCGCCGCGGTGGATGGGCAAGTTAAGGACGTATCTGATCAATAGACGGAGAGGCCAGAGGGCACCAGAAAACGCGCATCCATCACCAATTCCCCATGGCGATCGAACTATCACCAGAGATAAAGTATGAGGAGATCGCCGGAGGATGAATACGAGGACAGCAAAGCAGCGCGACCGGATAGCGAGACCTCGGATCGGAAACGCTCCAGTTCAATTCGAAGCTCCAACTGCCGCCGCCCGCCGGCCTGTACGACGCAATCGGAGCTGCGCAGGCCACCGTACGCCACAGATAGGAGGCGGCGGAATAGTGAAGCGCGCCGCCAATCGCTCTCTTCCGGTTTGCTTGCGCTTGCGCTGGACGGAAGCCCGAGGCGGCCGGCGGCGTCGCTGGTGGAAGCCAAATGACAGAGGAACCACTTAATCATCATTATGAAGAAGTGAGAGGGTCTATATGTAAAAGTTTGGATCGCGATTAATAGTCGCGATCCAAATTAGGGGTTTTTGTGTAAACTGGATCGCGATTATTAGTCGCGATCCAAATTGGGGGCGTGATTGTAAAATATGCAGACGCCGTCGCCGGCCGCCGGAATGGCAGGGACGCGGCGAGGGGGGCGGCGCCGGAGACCTGTCCGCGACGAGAGCTTAGTAAACTCGCTCAATCCCGGAACCTCAGGCACCCCTGCGCTTCCCTGTGCCGGTCGCGGTCGCGGTGCGCCAGCCGCGCCGACGGAGTGGCGCGGCAGCCACGCCGCCGCCGCCGCCCCGTCG
>LAPY01000088.1:116807-137553 GCA_000970635.1 Eragrostis tef | reverse complement strand
TAGGTGTTTGCGCATCGGCGGCGGAAGAGGAGATGCCGGGGAAGGGGGTGCGGCGGAGGGAGAAGAATTACCGCGCGGCACACGGAGGGAACTCGCGCCTGCCCCCGCCGCCGAAGCAGCGGGAGCTGGAGGCCATCCCGTCCAAGCTCCGCCGCCTCATCGCCATCCAGAACAAGCAAAACGCGAACGCCTCCGGCTCCGCAGGTGCCCTTCCTTTCTCTTCTCCTCCATCAGACATACTACCAACCAACATACAGATATTTTTCGTAATATTCTGTTCTGATACTTACCGTTTACTCGTGCCCTTGGCAGTGGCAGGAGGCGGAGGCGCTCCGGGGAAGCAAGACGATAAGGCGGGGAAGAACAAGCCAGTGAAAGACAAGGTAATATAGCGGATTTCGGTAATTTCCACTGGTCCTGAAGCACATGTGCAATTCTACCCTGCACTTTGCTCTGTTCAGCTGATTCGATGTATTTTTACATGGTCCTTGATAGCTTATACTACTTCTCTGAGAGAATGCTGCTTTGGATGCGATGTGTTAGAGCTTCTTCACAATTTGTTCAACTTAGTTTTGTCTGGATTTCATGTAGGAAACTAAGAAGCGGAATTTGGAGACTCCTGCTGATAGCAAAGCAGCAGAGATAAAAGACAATGATGCGCCGGCTGCAAATGAAAACGTGAATGCAGAAGAAAGCAAGGAAAAGCGGAAGCGAAAGCGGAAAGCTATGGACCTTCGCTTCAAGGAATTGGAAGAGAACGTCTCAGTTTCAAAGAAGCAGAAAAGGAAGAAGTAAGTAGTGCATTTGGTATGAACTGCTTTGTTATCTCATTAGAGGGTGTACAGGGATAATGAACATATTACATTCATGGATCCAGGCATCTGGATGAAAAGAAAAAGAAGCGTAAGGGTAACAAGGCAGAAACTCTTCCAGATTTCCCTGGGCATGAAAAAGTAAGATTTGGTGATGTTGTCCAGGCTCCACCAAAGTTGTCATTCCCCAAGGTATCTTCCCTTCTCCCCATCACCTTTTCTGAACTCTACTCACTTAATCTGTTGTGTCGATTAAATGTGTGGCTGTGGCTTACTCGTGAAGGTGAAGAACACTTTGGATGCTTCTCGTGAGATGCTAAGAAAAGAGGCAATTGAGAATTACAGGAATATCAAAGGATGGACATCAAGACCCGGACTTCAGATTCCAGCACTAGCTGAAAATACATCCTTGTAACCATTTATATTTATCTGTTTATTGTATTCGTAGCAAACTTACTCTGTTAAATGCTTTGTAACTGGTAGCACAGGTTTTGTACTCTCTTGTACGTAAATTTTCAGACAAACATTCATGTTTGAATTCCAGATTGTCTTTTCCCTTTTGCTTCTTCAAATGGGTTTTGAAATATTTTCAGCGATGGATTTTGTGGTTGAGAAAACAAAGCGACACTTGATTGGCGGTTTAAAGATATGTTCCATGCTTAGTACATGCTTTTTTGGGATTGCTACACACTTTACTTCTATCCAGTAGATTGTCCCATTCTGATTACTGCTTGATTCTTGTACTAGTAGCACTCAGCACATTTTTTTTTCCACCAAACTTCCCCAGAAGAACAGTTGGTGGAATGTGTACATGTTTGCATCATTTACAAAACAAAGGATGCATTAGCTTCTTTGGAAGTTCAAGCTGAACGTGGGAATGCATACAAATGAAGACCACTATCGATGTGGAGGGTAAACATTGGTTTGTATGTTGGATCCTTGGATTCATCTGCTAGTTTGAACCTGAAGAAGTGTATCAGGGTAGCAGCCACGATCTTCATCTGCCTATATGCAAATTCCTTTCCCAAGCAGATGCGGGGTCCCGCCTGATCATTGAAAAAGTATTTGTTAAAAGAAAATGCTTTCATAAAGGCTAATGAAATTTCTTTGGATTTTTATTGTTTATTTAACTTGAGAATTGACAGTGGGAGGATACTTTTTAACCACCTGAAGTTACCTTCAATCTCCACTCTCTCAGAAAAAAAAAATTGAAACTAATAATTTTCAATTTTACCATTGGCCAGAGCATGTTTTATTTCCCTACTTCAGATATATTGTAATAGTGCATAGTGAGCAAGCATTACTTACATTGAAAGATACAAATTTGTAAGGGCTTTCTTGTTGGAAGACTCCATTCACAAGCCATCTTTCAGGCCTGAATTCTTCCGCGTCCTCACCCCAGAGGTATGTCATCCTCCCCATTGCATATATCATGTAGTTAATTCCATCTCCTTTTATCACTCTATAGCCATTAGGTAGTACATCATCTTCATCAGCCATCTTATTATCCTGCAAAAGTGCCACAGAATACCTTTGGCTATAATAGATGTACGAAACAGAGTAACGTAATATGGAATACAGCATTCTTCGGTTTACTAGTGCCAAGCGACATTTTTGTATAAAGTATAATTAGTTTTCTGCTTCAAAATTTTATTGAGCAGAAATTGCCTATGGTTTGTCACAAGATATTCCTACATTTGTACCCTATTCCCATTCATGCCCTAATTTTGTAGAAGTAGGTTCCAAAAGCAAATGCGGCTTGTGAACAACAAATAGAAACTTCAATGCGGTTTATAGTATCTATAATTTCTAGTACATTTACATAAAAAATTAGAAAAAAGAATTTTATATGGACTTAGAACATCCCCTTTCTTATCTTTAGTAATGTTGCATTTGCAATAATGGATATTCAGCATAAGTGTAACTCTAATTAATCTCCTTGGTTGAATTTTTTCACAGTTTGAGAACAGGCATACTGATGCATTGTAGGTTATGGTAGCCAGGTCATGTACTATTCAACCTAGTACAATTGTGCTTGATATTATCTTCGTGGACCCTATACTTTGCATAGTATAGGCTAGAGAAGACTAAGTTGTACCACTGGAACGGCAGGATATAGCCGGAGCGTCTCAGTGATCGTAGCATGGAGGTAGTGCATTTTGTCAATAACACATTCGTTCAATCTTGAGGTGAAATTTGCTGTGCTGTTATCTGCCTCGGCCCCTTCAACTGAATCCTTGATTTCAAGGGCAACTTTATCCTGCACTATAGGGTTCTTGCAGAGCATGTAGAAGAGCCAGGAGAGAGTGTTTGCAGTCGTGTCTTTACCGGCTATCAGGAAGTTGAGAACTATATCACGCAGGTAATGATCATTCATTGTCTCAGGGTCCTTCTTGCTTGCTATTATGAATCTTGAAAGTATGTCCTCTCTGGCTTTCTGTATGTATAATAAAGGAGAAGGTAAATTAGAAGTAGAACTATAGAAGATATTATAGAAGAGAAAAATCTACAGTATATTTGCTTTGGCTACTGATAGTGTCTTAAAAAATTGTGAGTGCATTTTTCCACTATAGATAAGATCAGATAACTATACAATTATCACCATCCCTCAGGTTCAAATAGTGATCAATTTAACTGGTTTGCAAATCATACACTTCAACGGATCTGGATTATCCATCCTGTTAGGATGTTAATGTCTCATACTCATGACTGCATCAACTTGATACTTTAGAACATTAACTAAGCAAAAGGCACTATATACACATTAACAAATATATGCAGACAGAGTTTTCCAGCCTTACATCATCTTGTCCATCCATTTGCTTTCTCTTTTGATGGATCAGCTTCATCACAAAGTCATCAATTATCTGAATGTTTCTTCTAAGTTTGGCTTCTGATCCGATATTGAAGTATCTTTTCAGCTCCCAGAATAGATCGACATATCGGTGGTAAACAAGAGAGTTTGCCTCATCAAATGCATTGCTGAACTGAATGCTAGATTCATCTAATCCAGATAGTGTGTTCAGCTCAAAGCCAAATCCAACTTTGAAGACTGAATCCATAGTTGTCTTCATCAAAAGCTCCTGAGGAAGGATGCATTGGTATGTTATATTGACATCCAATATGTATTTCTGGGGAAAATACCCGGGTGATCTATGAAGTATGGATATGTATCACTCGAGTTCTTTCAAAGAATACGTTCTATGGATGAATCAAATTCTAATTCTTTCTGGTCTAGATTTCAGCTTGACTTCTAATTCCCGGCCTGAATAATATGTTCAGCTGTTGTGTTCAATGAAACTGGTCCTAATGCAGGTGCTAACTGATGTCATAGTTCATAAAGGTGGCTGCATGTTATGGTCTTATTTGTGCATATCAGTGGTCAAAGATTGTAAATTTTGACTTCACATTCTTATACAGCATCTAGTTGAGAAGGAAAGGATTACTTTTGTTAATTCATAGAGTTACCGGCATGTTTAAGGTAACATATATCATTATGGACCTGTCACTTATGTATATGCACTTTTGTGCAAGTGGTAGAGGTACCTGCATGTTTATGATAGTTCCATTGGCTGCTGCTAATGATATCTTATCTGCCAGTTTTGAAGCATTCGTTCTGAACAGAACACTGCTGAATTCACGTAGCACTCTGGTTGAAAATTCATGGCTTGCTAGTTTTCTCTGATGCTTCCACTTCTCCCCATCTGTTGCAAATATTCCATCTCCAAAGAGATCCTTCATAACTCCAATATTGAAGGTCCCCTGTGTATCAGCCTCAACCGTGTTCAATAATCATGTCCATAAAGCTCATATTGTGATACTTTGTCATACTTATTTAAGTTAATTCATTGTTTGCATTGCCTAATAACTTAATGCTCTATTATATAGGGAAAAAAGAATAAAGTCACTTTAAATTAAATTGAAGGTTGATGGTGATTTCCTCCCATTTTTTTATGAAACATGTGTTCAACGTGGACCCTTTCTCTTTCAGTTTACTGCAAGTCGCAAGAGCTTAATGAATGTGTTTGGGATGACTGCTTGGTAGACTACTGAAATTTTGACACCAATTTGCTGCAGGATTTAGACATGAGACATATAGAATGAGCTATTTATCAGACGTAATCGGTAATTCCAAGGGTAAGGAAGGGGGAGTTAAAAAGCAAAATCGACCAGCTTAGGAGGAAGGGGGAATAACCTTGCTGTATTTACTGAAGTTGGTCTTGAGGACATGCTCAATGATGGCCGGGTCAGAGGTGAAGAGCTCACTGTGCCCGGGATATAACAGCCTGCAGGTGCGATGCTGTTGCGCATACTGCACGTTCTCGTCGAAGATCTTGTCGAAGTTCTTGAGCTGCCGAAGCATGGTCCCCATGAGAGGCGGCCGGTCTGGAGCTCTCTGTGCATACTCTTTGATGCAGAAGACAGCGAAGGACGCAACAACACCCAGGATGTAGAGAACGACCAGTAGCAAGGCTACGGCTGAGGCCAAAAGCAAGGACAGGACTGCGTATGCAGCGGAGGAGGTTAGCTGGGAAGCCATTGGAGATGGAGCTGGAGTTGGATCTGTTGCCTCTGCTTGCTCACTGCAAGGTTAAATTGTTGTAACCGGGCATATTTATTTTGGTCAATGACTCTGTGCTTTAGTTGATGATACTTCCGTGTCAAGGTTGTGGTTGTCTTATACTGGAACATAATATTTGGGTTTCAGGATTTTGCTGTACGGCAAGTGGACCATTTCGTGTTCAGACTGGATTTGCAAATGGCAACCGGTCAGAAGACAAACACATAGTATTATTTTCAGATTCCGAGCCTGGTCCCCTTACTCTTGGAGATTTCCTCACGACCAAGGAACAAGGTTGGATGGTCAATGTGATGAAGAAGGATAACATTTATTCCCCCCTTTGCAAGAAGAATGGTAAGCTTTGATTTCCGCCGCGGCAAAGCATAGCTAACAAAGGATTATCAGTGCGTGAATCGCCTTGCTAATGCTGCGATCAGATAGCTATCAGGATAGCGAAATTGAAATAAATTGTCGATCAGTTGCGGAGCACGCAGTGACAGCTTTGACGAGAACATTAGCAACGACGTAGCCAGTTGGGCTCGTCCGTGCTTTATCGTGCGTCACTCGCATGGGCGACAATCCAAGGTATCGTGCTGTTTCTTTTGGTTCATTTTTTTTTTTAGCAAATGGTCCAGTTTAGATGCCGTCATGCAATACGTAACTGACTGTTATTATAGAGTTGGCCTGTTCGGCCCAATGATTTTTGGGCTCAATATATTACAGTGTCAGCCCAGGTACTAAGCCCATGTGGTTTTTTAGGAACACCAAGCCCAAGTGCCCAAACGAATTTATCCCCGCGACCCGATCGCA
Organism: Eragrostis tef; assembly: GCA_000970635.1. Taxonomy (NCBI): domain Eukaryota; kingdom Viridiplantae; phylum Streptophyta; class Magnoliopsida; order Poales; family Poaceae; genus Eragrostis; species Eragrostis tef. Next base: position 131,370 of record LAPY01000088.1, on the reverse strand, counting down.
TCTCGATCAAACTTCGTCAAATTGTCCCCAAAATTTGGCGCTTCGGAACCGGATTCTCGCAGGCGGCGTCTAGCCTCGTCGAGCTTCCTCCGCGCTCATCCCTGCGCTTCTCGTCGGTCGGGCAGTTGGGTGCTGGCGGGGACGGGGGCGGGGGCGGGGACGACGGCGTGGGAGCGCGTGGCAGAGCATTCGTGTTTGGTCCTCAATGGTATCCTGCGCTTGCTCTAATGTTCTGCCAACCTGATGAGCTTTGTGTCTTGGTTTGTTCTTCAAGCTGCTTAAGTCTTAAATAACCCTGATAATCGTAGTAAAGAGGTCGTGAATCAGAGTAGCTTCTTAGCATGTTTGGTTCCAATGTTCCATGTTTTCGGGATGATAATCACAGCGTAAGAAACTCCTTATGTCTAAATGTACCCAGCATCTTCATATTACCAAGAACTAAGCGTGTACATATTCACTGGATTAACAAAGGATTCAGCAACTTGCTTCCCACTAACCTAGTTCATGCTGATGCTGAACGTGGGTATGCGAACAAATGAAGGCCGTTATCTATGTGGAGCGTAAACATTGTCTTGTATGTCGCTTCCTTGGATTCATCTGACAGTTTGAACCTGAAGAAATGTAGCAGGGTAGCAGCCGTGATTTTCATCTGCCTGTATGCAAATTCCTTTCCCAAGCAGATTCGTGGGCCCGCCTGGTCATAGAAGAAAGCCTTGTCAAATGCATTTTCTTAAGGCTGATGAGAACTAGTGTCAACACATTTTTTGTTATATCAGCTGCATTATGTTAGGTGCAGAGTTGCAGTAATCTGAATATCACTAGAAGTTCCTACTCTTTTGCGTTTATTCTATTGATACTTGGTGATGATCCAGCCTGTGCTTGGCCTGGACCTGATTTGACTAAAGTTTAACATGTTAAAATTTAAAATTTAGACCTTTTAAACATGTGGAAGGACGGTTCCCCAAGTCAATGCGTCATGCACTCATACTTACATTGAAAGATACAAACTTATAAGGGCTCTCTTGCTGGAACACCCCATTCACAAGCCATCTTTCAGGCCTGAATTCTTCAGCATCCTCGCCCCAGAGGTATGTCATCCTCCCCATGGCATAAATCATGTAATTCACTCCATCTCCCTTAATCACTCTATAGCCGTTAGGCAGGGTATCATCTTCCTCTGCCATCTTACCATCCTGCAATGATGCCATTTTTGTTTTAATATCTTTACTGTGAATCAAAGAAATCCCACATATTGGTATCTTTAGTGAGCTCAATAGTGGTGTTGCATTACATTTGTTCAATTAATTTTGCCAGAATTCTTTTTCCAGCACTGCCCTGCAGTGTTTCACAATCTCCTCGTGCAACCTTCAATCCGCACTGTTTGTTTTTCCTTTTTGCTAAGATTGGACTATTTGAAACAGAAGAGTAGATTTATACTTTAGTTTTACCACTGAATTTCTAGGGAGGGGGAAAAAACCCATTCTGTCTTCTAGTTAACTTCATAAATGGCGGTGATGTAGATCTTCCATGAGTATTTTCTAGGTTACCACACTCAGTAGGTAACACTAAAGTATCTTAGTAATTCAATACCATTATTTTGGACTAACATATAATGTTGCATGTTTCGATAAGTTACAGCGGAAGTAGTCGTTATTTTGTACTAATATCTTGCATGCTATGATCAAGTTAAAATGTAAGTACGGACTGAATGCTAGATCCAAATTAAGACAAACTGTGTTTTTTTAATATATAATTATTGGCTTCGTTTGTATACAAGTAATAGCTGTTGAAGTTTTTCATACCAATGGAACAGCAGGGTAGACCCGGAGTGTCTCAGTGATCACTGCATGAAGATACTGCAATTTGTCAATAGCACCTTCGTTCAGTCTTGCCGTGAAGTTTTCTATGTTATCTTCCTTGGCCCACTCAAGAGACTCCTCGATTTCAAGCGCGATCTTGTTCTGCACTATAGGGTTCTTGCACCGCATGTAGAAGAACCAGGAGAGAGTATTTGCTGTAGTGTCTTTTCCAGCAATCAGGAAGTTGAGGACTATGTCGCGCAGGTAACGATCATTAATTGTCTCAGGGTCCTTCTCGCTTGCTAATATGAATCTTGATAATATGTCCTCTCTAACTATCTGCACGTCTCATAAAGATAATATATTAGAAGTAGAACTTTGTGGTAAGTATTTAACTTGAAGATTCTGTTACTTATAAATGACTAAATTCAGATCTTATTCCAATTTTTTGGAATGCATCACAAATATGGCATAGAACCCTTAAGAACAAATAACCAATAATACAGATCTATATATGGAGTACAGGTTCTACAAAAAACATTGCCAAATCCATGCTATGCTAGGATGCCCATTTTAAATACTTATGCATCGAGTGAGTCTTTGACACTAAATGAAACATTATGCATCGAGTGAGTCTTTAGAGAAAGGCAGTATCTCTATTGATACTGTAACAAGCCATAATACAGGGAGAGTTTATTAGCTCTTACTTGATCAAGTTCATTCTTCATTTGCGCTCTCTTTTTATGGATCAACTTCATTACAAAATTGTCAATTATCTCAATGTTCCTCTTTAATTTAGCTTCTGATCCGATATTAATAAACCTTTTCAGCTCCCACAATATATCGACATATCGATGGTAAACAAGAGAGTTTGCCTCATCGAAGGCCTTGTTGAACTGAATGCTAGATTCATCTGATCCAGATAGGGTGTCGAGCTCGAAACCGAACCCCACTTTGAAGATTGAATCCATAGTCGTTTTCATCAAAAGGTCCTGAGAAGAATTGCTCAGCAGTGACTTGATTTGATGGATAAAAATAAGAAGAACTACATGCTAATTCTGAAATCAGCACCTACTGCTTGCTTTACTTCTAACAAGTAGGTTGCTGCAAATTTTTATCTTGGAGTCAAAGTTTGCTTGTTTATTCAGCAAACTGTGTTAAAGATAGCACAATTCAGCAGCAATTTTTCACTCTGTTGATCCATTGCCAAATTAAAACATAGAATAGACTAAAGCCACAAGTATGATCTTAACGTTAGTTTCATCTTATACATTGATTATGGCACTGATGAAAGGACCTGCATGTTAATGGTAATTCTGTTGGCTGCTCCATATGTGATCTTCTCGGCCAGTTTTGCAGCATTCGTTCTGAAAATGCCACTGCTGAAATCGCGTAGCACTTTAGCTGAGAACTCATGGCTTGCTAACTTCCTCTGATGCCGCCATCTTTCCCCATCTGTTGCAAAAATTCCATCCCCAAACAGATCTTTCATTATTTGATAGTTGAAGTCTCCCTGCGAATTAGGTCACAGCACTGTTAGAACTGTTCCAACAAGCTCAATTTCTGCAGAGCTATTCGGTTTATGCTTTTGTTTACATTGTCAAATAATACAGGTAACTTGTTTATGCTTCTACCTGATATCAATTGCAGTCAACCAATAGATGATTTTCTATGTGAACTAGTAACTGCTACAATTTCTTTCGTTACGAAAAAGCAATAATTAAATAAGGCCATAGTATACTCTACCATGTAGTGAATACTGAATAAAAGCTCAATTTTATCATCATTCACATTAATCTTGCTGTACTTACGCGTCTGATTGTTCACTGAACTGTCAGTAACCACTGAGGGAGGATAAAGATGATCACCTATTCACCTTACTGTATTTACTGAAGCTGTTCTTGAGTATGTGCTCAATGACAGCAGGATCAGCGGTCCAGATTTCGCTGTGCCCAGGAAAGACTAGCCTGCTGGTGCGATGGGCAAGAGCATACTGCACATGTGCATCAAAGAGCCTATCAAACTCCTTGAGCATCCGGAACAGTGTTCCGATGAGCGGTGGCCGATCCTGCGCTTTCTGTGCAAACTCTGACACACAGAAGACGGCGAAAGATGCAACAACACCCAGGATGTACAGGGTCACCAGCAGCAAGGCTATGGCAACAGCTGAAAGCAAACACAGAGCTGCGGATGCAGCGAGGGAGGATAGATGGGAAGCCATTGCGGGAGTTGCTGCCGCTTAGCAAGGTTACCATTTTATCATATACTCGTGTTTTTCTATTGTTCTCATGTCGTGTTAGGATGTGCTTCCTACTATTTTATTTTCCCCCACTTGTGATCGGCTGTAGGAATTTCCATCCTACTTTAGCTAAGGGGTTTCTGCATCTGCATCATGCCGTTTTGCTGATGTTTCAGTACGAAGATGTACGATGGAAGACGAATGTTTCAGGATAAAGATCTGGGATGAACTAGTGGTCGATCGCGTTTGGATTTGTCCCCTCTCCTGCGTCACTGCCAATGGGAACAATCCAAGGTATACTTTAATCCCCGGTGTGACGCCTATGTCTGAATCGTTCTCGTTGAATACTGAATGCCTGATATCACCCTGAACTTCCGAGGTATGCAAATGGGAGTATCCTTGGGTCCAGATTACGTAGATGCCTGGTATCACCATCGAAATCTCGAGCAGAGCTTTCTCCGCACTGTTGCGGTCAACTCCTATTCCCTGATCTTCTGATGGGCTGAAAGGGTAAAATTTCTACAGGCCTGGAGAGTTTGCAGCCCGGCCCGTGAAGAGACTGGACCGAGTCCTAATCGATCCAAACAAACATACCAGATAATGATATAACTTCAAGGGGCCCCTGCCCCCTAACTTCAACCCAATGCGTCGCTGTTCTCTGGCGCAGAGGACCAAAGGTGTTCGTACTAATATACTGTAGTTGACCAACGATCAGGGAGGATCTTCTTCTTGATCCTAGGGCTATGCAAGTCTCTCACCTTCTTGTCATTTGTCTTTCTCTGTTTAGGTTTCTTCATAAGACCCATTTTTTTTTCTCTTACGTGGGTCAGTTGACTCAGAACTCATGACTCATCGTGCTTTTCCCTCTTCAGGTCGGAGAAGCTTATGGCTGCGTCTGCGGCTGCGCTAACTCTGAAAGAGCCAGCTGTTTCATCCTCGGAGGAGTTGCTCCGCACGAGATCATTGGAAGAATCCATCACTACCAGTCCATGGACATTGCCCCAAAACACCACTGACGGCGCTCTGCTGTCAGCTTCATCTCTTGGGTCTAAAATTTGGATCCGCGATTGTCCGAATATGTATCAGATGTTCTATATTAGGATGGACCTTGGGGGATCTTTCTGGATGTACCCTGATCTAGGTGGACCATTTCAGAGCCTAATGGAAGCTGAAGATGCCATCGATCACTGTCTTGATGAATTGCGGCATAGATCACGGTAAAGTTCTTCACTTTGTTCCAGCTCATTCGTTACAAGCACTTGGTCTTATTGCTGTACATAAACAGCACTGCAAGCACTTGTGTGATTTATGTGGTGAATAATATATATTACCCTTCATATCAGAAAATGATTTTACAGTAAATTTCTCCTAGTGCATGAAATACGAACAGACCAAATGTCCTTAAGTTTGTGGCGTAGAAAGTGTGACAGTTGTGAAGTGCATGAAAACTCTCACACTATTTGAACCTATTTTTCAAAGATAAATGTACCTGAAGCAGTTTGCAACTTCATGTCACGTCTATATATATTTCCTACTTTTAAAAGTACATTTACTAACGTACAAGTAATGTGGAATACTCTGATCTGAATCAGGTGTCAGCAAGGTGAACTTTCGAGTGTGGATAGGATAATACATGATTATAAGTACTATCTTGATGGCACACCAAAGAGAGATTCTACTAAGAGTTCAGTTGATGAAAAGCACTATTTGGTTCAAGCTCTACTGGAACAGTATAATGAGGATCAGAAGCTTTCCGGGGTTTGCCCTCTTCCTTTCCTGCTTACATCCTCCCTCCCTCCCTTGACTCATATTGATGTAACACTCTGCTGCTTTTATTTTAGAATCCCACATATGAACTTGAAGGTCTAGTGGCGCAGCAATGGCTTTATGAGGATCAGGATCATAGGTGGTACTATCATTTTAATTTCACAGCAAAGAAAAGAGAAGCTGATGGCAGCAGCACTTCTAATCTATTTTCTGCTGAAGTGTCAAACATTAAAGCTGAACATGCTTGTGAGGTGAACTGTTGCTGCATGATCGAACATGGCGATAGGGGTATTCATTTTCTTATTTACTTATACATGTGGTTGTATTACAGATTTAATTCAAATATTATTATGGAAGATCTCATGTTTGTTTACATGCATGTGATATTTCAAGCCTTGACACATGCAATTTACCATTAGTTACCGTTAACTAGCAAGTGCCTGCATTTTTTTAAGGTGACTGCTATGGTTGTAAAAACAATGGAAGTCCTGAAATGAGGCACCCCAGTGATACTGAATCATACACTATTGGTCATTTGGATGGATACTTGCCATTCGGGCTTCAGTCGAGCAGCTCCGATGAGGTATGGACATGATTTCCTGTTTTTGTTCATGACAAGAATTCAGTGTTTTTGTTGTTAATTAGATTTGTCCCCCATTTTGTACAGGAGGAATCTGAGGCTAGGCTCAGGGCAATGTTTAAGGTATGTTTGGTGATCGTATCTTCTGCAGTATATACACGTATATATGTTGCAGTGTGATGTTTTCTCTTGATGATTACTGAGTTTTTTTTTTGTTTCCTTTAGGATCGCGATGATCCAGATTATCGGGATAAAATTAGGCGTTTAACTCCAGGAAAAGGGATGAGACGGATAACGCTCAAAAAGGACAATTCTGTGTATTAAATTATATATGTAAAAACAATCAAATTATGTTTTGACATTATCTGGTATTAGCACAACTGCATTTAGTTGGGTCGAAATTTGGATGTCAATTTACTAGTGTAATTTGAACCTTATTTAGTACACAACGACTATCTGAACGGCTTTGCATAACGTTTCTACACCCCACATAAAGCACCCCCAATGTTTGCTTTGCGCCACGAAGTAGAGTACTTGCTAGTTTTCCGCGGGGAAAAAAAGTCGCTGGTTGTAACTTGTAGCACTGGACAAGTGTGATACATGCTCCACGAGCTGTCGCGCAAAACGGTTGCTTAATGCGAAGTTGCGAAGGATGAAGCATCGTCATGGAAGGATCTAAGAAGCTCGCGAGTATTTTGTTACGCACATGAGTAACTCATGTACTGGTTCCGTGATTCAGAGAGATTAACACAAGGCCAACGATTCGAATCCACGCACGATTTCGCGGGCCGCAGAAATAGACGAGAGGGGTGGACAAACAAAGTAACAAACCCTATCATGCCGAACGAATCCAGTCCACGTCGACGATATGGCGTCGCCGGCGGCGGCGGGTGACAGTTCCTGCTGCCCGTTGAAGCACTGCCTTTGCCGCTGGCGTAGCGAGCTCCCCGGGCAGGGACTATGCCTGCATGCCCCGCGTGGTCTGTCCTGGTCGGCGTCATGTATGTCGGGAGTCACGGTCAGCTCGCTCGGCCTGCACCGCTTCCGAGTCGCGCGCGTCCTCGGCCGGAACGACGACGGCGTCGAGACCGGTTGTGGTTGGCTGAACACGTGCTCATCACCACCTTTCGAGTCAGGGGAGATGATTCGTCTGAGCAATTTTTGCTTTCTTCCGTAAGTGAATCTTTTGTTTTTCTGGTTGCAAACCTCTTATTTTTATAGTTAACTCATCTGGATTATAGTTAAATACTCCTCCTTCACAACAATAATAATCCAGATGAGTTGTGAAGTCCTTTCGTTAAATTAATAAGGCCATAGTCAACTATAATCATAGTTACTCCTACCATGTAGGAGTAGTGAATACTGAAATAAAAGATCAACTTTTAATCATCCTTCACAGAAATCTTGCAGGATTGACGCTTCTGAATGTAGACTGAACTATCAGTTAGCACTGAGGGAGGATAAAGATGATCGCCTTGCTGTATTTACTGAAGCCGCTCTTCAGCCCTCTGTGCTCAATTATGGCAGGATCAGCGGTCCAGATCTCATTGTGCCCAGGAAAGACCAGCCTGCCTGCTGGTGCGATGGGCAAGAGCACATGCGCATCGAAGAGCCGGTCGAACTCCTTGCATCCGGAACACGGTCCCAATGAGCGGTGGCCCGTCCTGGGCTCTCTGTGCAAACTCTCTGACGCAGAACACAGCGAATGATGCAACAACACCCAGGATGTAGAGGGTCACCAGCAGCAAGGCGATGGCCGTAGCAAGCACAGGGCTGTGGATGCAGCGACGGAGGATAGCTGGGAAGCCATTGAGGCCGTTGCCGCTGTTGAGCAAGGTTACCATTTGTCATATACCCAGGCTTGTGTTTTCTAATGTTCCCATGTCGGGCCGTCGGGGTAGGTAGTATGTGCATCCTATTATTTTATCTTCCCCAACGGTTCAAGCTGTACTGGAACAGAATAATGAGAATCGGAGGTGGCGCCGGTTTGAGTTCAAGACCATCTAATTTTTCTTCTCTAGTCAGGGCCGTGAGCACGCGCTCACAGCTATTTGGAAATTTCCACCGTTTGATGTTCATCGCGCGTGAGTCCTGAGCTTGGGTTCCGTCGCTCCGCGGTAACAAAACAGTCACCGTACGGCATGCAGCGGGCCCGCCGGGTGTAGTAACTGCGGTGGGTCGTGGGTGGAGGACGAATGCATTTACGATTCCTTCGTCTGCTCGACTTCTTCCTTGGCCATCAAATCGATGTGCCGCACGACGGCGCTGCCTCATCGCTAGACCGGTGCGCTGGCATGGCCTCCTCCGTCTTTCGCCTCGGGCCGGCGCGCAGTGAAGGCGAGGCAGCGGTCCCTCCGATGTCGAGGGAAGGGCGGCGGTCAGCACCTCCGAGGTGGAGGCAAGGGCAGCGGCGGCGCAGCCCCCTCCGATGCGCTGGAAGGGCGGCGGCAGCACCCTCGCTCGGGCAACCAAGGGCAGCTCGGCCTTCTTCCGTTCTTGCCGTGTTGTTGCCATCCAGAGTTGGTTAGATTTTTTTTCTCTCCATATTTTATCATTGTTTGATCTTCTTTCTGAATGCACTCGATCTTCTTCATGAAAGGATGGAAACATATGGGATGGAGAGCACAAGGGGGAGCCACTCCGTTGCCCTTCTTCTTGGTTTCCTATTGCAAGACAAAGCACTGGTGTGGTTCTTACCTTCCTTTTTTTTTGCATCTGTTGTTCACCTTTCTTGTTAGATTCAGGCTTGCATGTGATGTTTTCTGGTCAACGTCGGTTATCTTTGATGGATAGGGTTTCTTTTCCGGTGCGGCAGACAACAAGCCTCCTGGGGTCGATGTGGCGTTGATTTGTGCTGTGCTTTTTAAAGGGATGCTGTACTACTAGAGTAATAGCTGAAAAATTCATGAAGAAGGTATGACTCTCAGATTGGTAGGTAATTTTTACCGTTTCTGTTTTACTTTCTAATTATCTGCCCCTTTCTTTGCTTGGTAACAACAGTTGATTATGGGCCTCTTTCAGTTGAACATGTAATTATCGCATATGGCTCAACTACTTTGTTTTAAATATGACAATATTAATCCAATACAAGATTCAGATGATTTTTGTCCTTGCGAACAGTTTCTTCATATATTGTAAAACAAAACAATAAAGTTTTGCTGACGCCTCTCTTTGAGGGGAACTTTGTTTAGAAAATGAAATTTGGGAACCAATTTTGTTCCAAACCATTGTAAACCGTTTCTGCGAGAATAAATATATTAGCATCAGTGATGCTAAATCTTATGAATATGTACCTGCAGCGAAGCTAATTTCCTGTTTGTAGTGAGTAACACAAAAAGACATAGCATCATGTCTCTTGAGTGGCCTGTGTAATTTATGTTCACTGTCGAAAAAGATAGCTGCTAAGAAAACTGAGTGCGCTCATGTAGTGATTGGAATCATACCCTTTTTTTTTGCCAATTTATCTATCACACAAGGTGCATCTTCAAAGGCGCAATGGTTTAAAAACTTTGGCAGGTTCTGTTGTTTCTTTTACTTTTGATTCATGGTTCGGATGATGATATCCATGTTCATTGTGACTTCATATTGATTTCTATTTTTTGCGGCCCATAGCATGTTATTGGTCAAAAAGTGCACTGGTGAGAATATGGACATACTTGATTAATCTGACTTACATTCTCCTCTATCCCATTGGAAAAATTAATGGTGAATTGTTCAGTAGAGTAGGCCAGTGTATTTTCTATACAAGTGTGCATCTAAAACAGATCTTCAATACTGGCCTTTTACAGAACTAACAGATGAAGGTCGCCAGGGCTTCAATTTGCAAAGATCACTTCTCCTATTTTATTAGGTACAATTAGTTCATAGGATATTTTCTAATAAAGTTTTTAGAGCAATGATAAGCAAGATAAATGGGAACTTTATGGGTTCTCTGACCATTTGTTTCTTGCTGACACTCGATAACTTTTTTTTGCATATGGCACCGGCCAAACTAAAGAATACTAACTAGAAAGGAACCACCATGTTAGTATAGCATAGGCAAAACGATTTCTAATTTAAAGAAGACTCTTTTTCATGTTACCTACATATTATCCAATATTTGTTTAGCTAATGATTCTTGTTTTCGTAAGAGCTTTTCTTCATGCCATGGCACGATCAAGGAGGCTGATTAAGCAGCAGACCAATTAAGTGTAGCCTTACTGCTATGGGCTTGCTTGCTATAAGATTAGAGTATTTGTCTCCCCTCCCCTCTAATTCATTCAGCTTGTTGCAAGCTGGTCTCAAAGAATTTCACTCAGTTTCCTGACAGCATATACGGTTATACGTTGATGTGTAATGATTAGTAATGGCCATGTGAACTGAGCTGTCTAGCAATGCTGTACATTGTTGTTGGGTTCTGATTTTATCTCTTTTCCTTTTTCAGCTGTAATGATTTGTGGTGATCACAAATTTTCATAGGAATGATCCTCTTCCTGGTATCAAGAGAAAGGTGAGCTGTGGATCCCAAAAATAGCATCTGAACCTAATTAAGTGGAGTTTGAGTGCATCTATTCTGCAGGCATTATTTTTCCTATGCTATTCTAACATGGAGGTTCCTTTCCAGTTAGTATTCTTTGGTTTGGCTGACTCTATATGCGAAAAGGTTTATCGAATGTCAAGAAGAATCCTTTGCGCATTGAAAAGAAAATATTGAACTTTTTTTGTCCTTTTGTATTCACAAAGCACAAAGAATTATTTTTATACCTTTACTTCTCTCTGTCTATAGAGTTTGTAGAGCTAATTTAGACACCTTATTATGAGAACTGGCGTCTTCATTGATAACTGTATATGGGTTTTTATAGCTTATGCTGTGTCTACCTGCTGCATTATTTCATCACATCCTTCTTTTGGTACATTAGCTGATCATCTCTCACTGTTCTACTGTCAGAAGAACATACTTCAGTTCGATATATATTGAATAACCATGTGAGCTATTTCATTTGTTTGAGCAGATTGTGATGATTGCATGTGTTACACTCTAACTCCTAGGTAAATTAATAGCAAGAGCGATCATTATTCACATATCTTTATTCAACAGTGATGGCTTATAAGCCTTTCTTCAAAGTTCAAATGTGCTTGACCGTATGGCATAATTTTTTTTCCCTATCTATATATATTTCAATTGAAAAATAGAGATGGTTAATTAACACTTGCCAATAGGAGGTGTACTGATATAGAAATTGCTTGTTTTTTGTTCATCGTTGTGTGTAAGAGTGTAATCTTGATATTAAAAGTAATACAACTAGAGCACAGTTGGTTTAGACGCATCCATATGTAGAGGTTGCTAATGGTAATGAGTAGCTTAGTTACCTATACAAATTAATCTTCTATTATTTCTTTCTGATGTGAGATCCTGGATAATGACTCATATCTTAATCCGAGCAATGGGAGCTACTACTATTGGAGAACCTGGTCTGTTCTCTCCTGCTGCATTCCAAGTGCAAATACCTTTGTGGAGATTGAACCAGTTTTCTCATGGATATACTTTCACTTTATGAATCAAACTATGTTTCTATGATGGAAAACGAGCAGTAAAAAAGAATAGAACTAACGATGTCAATTGATTATATCTCATTATGTGCAGTTTCCTGTGTAGATGAATGGATATGGATATGGAGACCATTCTGTCTTGGTATGTTTGTTGTTCCTTGCTCATGATATGTTGGATTAAGTAAAGTTAGAAATAGAGGTTAAAATATATTCTACTATGTTATGCTCTTCATCGGTTGAATGTATGGTAGAAATCTTAATCTTAGAGATAAATGATACATTCTACTTTGGACTGTTCACTCTTCGTCAATTGCATAGTATGGTAGAGTGCTTGAGTAAGTAAACATATGCAGTATATCAAGTGTTATATAATCTGTAGGAGATATTTCGGCTTTCTACATAGACTAGACATATGCACATCGTATTTGCTTGTATATTTCCCTGTGGTTCTGAAGCTTGGAAGGTTGTATTTATTGTCTGGGTGTGGGTTCAGAATTCTTATTTATGATAGTTATTTTCCTACATGTGCCATAGCCTTTAGTTCAGTTTTGCATAAAGCAGAACCCAGAACTCACTTGGCTATCAAGGCAGGAGGTGGTGGATTGAATAAGGTTCAGTGGATTGAGGTATAATTTCCTTCTTCCTTTAGTTGTGTCCTGGACAAATATTCATTGTTTATTAGTTTAATAACACTAAAATGAGATTTAACTTCTCCTAATATGGATCCTACTATGCAATCTAGGATTATTGAGTTTATCAAATGGGACTTTGATTGTCATAATGATTCAGACTTGATATGGGTCAACAAGCCTTGTGATCTTTTTGCCCTTCATTTGTGGCGATGCTTGCATGTTTGTCCTGGTGATGCCATGGTTGTCCTGATGCTGCTGCATGTGAGCATGTAGTTCCCAAGCTAGGCCATGTGCAATAGGTGATAAACTAATGAAGGAAAACTTTTATTCAAGGTTGTGTCCATGTGAATTTCTAAAATACTGGTTTCATGGCATTCTCTGTTTATTTGTATGCCACCTCAGCCTTGAGAGTGTTCTGAAAAGGAAACAGCTTTTTGGATTTGCACGTGCCATATTAAATGGTAAAATGACTGGTGACTTTCAATACTTTTTAGGAATGTATGTGCCCAAGCTGAATGACTGTTCTAAGGATCGGTGCCATGTGTTCCTCTTTCTGAATTGTTTCACAAACCAAAATCTATGAAATGTTATTTTGATGACATTGTATTGAAAATGTTGCAGCTAGAGGTAATCAAGTTCATGGTGAGAGGTGATCAAGTAGTAGAGGCATTTGATTATGTGGTGTCTGTTACAACTAGAGACAAAGATAACCCAAAAGTACTACTTTGTGCTGCAAGCTTATCACTTTTCCTCATCTGCTTGCATACAGTGGAGATAGATCGAAAGCTTTCAAATCTCATGAAACGTAAGGAAAGCTTGTTACATTACTAGAGTCACTACTAGCATTAGTTGCTTTCAGCTGAATGGTTGGTTGTTTTTTTAAAAAAATTCAAACAAGACAATTTTCCAGGTAAAGGATCAGGCGAGGATTTTCTGAGCCATGATTTTTTTGTTGGATAGAAATACTGCTTTGAAAGGCATGTGTTGCTAGATTGATTTCCTATATTCTGAAATCGCTCATTTTTCTTGTATTTCATTTGTTTCTGTATAATGAAGTGTTTTCTGAATAAAATTTAGCTTAAAAGGTGGATTTCCAATAGATATGTTAGCTACATTACTAACCAGGCCTTGCAAGACTAGGAAGGTAATTAATGCCTGAAATTTTGCAGAATAAATTCTAGCTTGTAAGATGTATTCCTGTCAGACCTGAAGCTTTTCCAGTTCCAAGAGCAACTATTGAACCACTTGGGTGTCCTTCAGTCTTCTTATGACACGAGCTTTCTTTCCTTCCCGTCTTTTTATCTTGAGGGTTTATTCTCAGTTTACTTTTGATTTGACCAGTGTGGTAGAAAGGAGGATGCGGGCGCCGTGGAGCTGCGAGGCATGCTTCCTTGGCTCGGTATGGGAGGTGATGCGGTCGTCCCCTCAGGCAAGCGGTGGCAGCACTTTGGACGGTAGCTATGGCGGCGGCAGCATAGGTATGAGTTACTACAGCTCTTTTCCTGCTTCGTTGCAGTCCTACGCATATACCCCCATCACCTGAACATCTCCATGCCAGGGGAGTTCGATGTCCCCTTCCTCATTATAGGTTTTATTCTATTTCCTAACTAATCTTCATCTATAAAGTTCGCTTAAGGGTTCGCTGTCCTTCAAATGTATTTCAGGGTGTGACCGTAATTTAACGTTGTATCGTTAATTTGTTACCATCATAACAAGCTCGTGGACTGCCTCTTCTTTCTGATGAACCACATTTAACTGTTCTAGCATTTTTTTAATAATTAACTGCTCTAGCATTGTTTTGTCATTCCAAGCAGGTGGAATTTATTTTTTTCCTTTTACTGTCCAGTTTCTCGGGCCAGTGCTTTGGACCAAGGAAAAATATTTTAACAGCTGATTTCTCAATGTTCTTTATGCCCTTTTTTTACCTATTTTATATAAGCATGCGCAGAATAAAAATGAAATATCACTACTGGATGTTGCTGCTGCTATACTCATGGAAATACAGGCTCTGGATTCT
>LAPY01000088.1:98955-109855 GCA_000970635.1 Eragrostis tef | reverse complement strand
GCGGCCAGCCGGCCATGGTGGCGGCGGCGGCGGCTAGGGTTAGGGTTGAGGAGGGAGGGAGACGAGAGAGAGAGGTGGCTCTGATACCATGTTAGAGTCAGGATTGAACTAGCCGAATTGATTCCTCCAACCCTAGATGGGTGGGTATATATATCCAACACACATGGGCCTCTATATGGACCAAACACACTCCAATAAATAGGCTTCGAGTTGGCACAAGTGGCAAGAAAATTAATATGTGAGTGGTGATATTTGGAAGGAGTCCAAGGATTATATCCTTTAACATTCACATCCGTGCTGAACTCGGGGCCAGATACAAGCTCATTAACACCACAGATAACATGAACCTTGTATTTGAATTCCTACAACCATGACGACAAAGAAAATTAAATTGGAAAACTTGGCATAACATAAAATAGAGCGATTATCTGAAGCTAAGTAGCTAGTAAAAATGAGTTAGAAACAAACCTTGTCCTTGTTGAATGTGGCTAATGCAATATTAACCTTGCTACAGATACGATCATGTTGGCACCAGAACCTGCCTCTACACTTAGACATGAACATGTACCCTCCCTTGTTTGTAGGCCTCTGCTCCTGTCGCTGGTCAAACTCCCTGATCAAGGACGAACGCCTGAATAACTGGGAGAGGGGCAAAATATCTTGTGGCGCGTTCGGCGTTTTAGAGAGACAAGTTTAGAGGGGTCTAAACAAAAAGAATCTTGTCTTAAACAAAGTTTAATTACAAAACTAACTGCAGAACTCTCTGTCTAAATCGTGAGACGAATCTAATGAGGGTAGTTAAGCCATAATTAGATGATGGTTACTGTAGCATTACTGTAGCATTACATAGCTTAATTAGTCTCATTAGATTCGTCTCGCAAAGATGTACTCATCTGTAAAAAGGTTTTGTCATCAGATTCTATTTAGTACTCTTAAATAACAAGATTCTCTTTAGTGCTAAAATTTAGAGGGGCCTAATTCTTGTAACCGAACGCGCCCTTGGTCAGAGAGTACACTCCCTTGATGGAGCACCGTTGAGGCAACCTGAAGCATAGATGATTGTGATCCAAGGAGTTCTTTTTGTTCAGAAGGGTTTGGGTGGAATGCAGCTGTGGCAGCAGCTGCATATGCTTCCGCAGCGGTGGCAGCAGGAGTGCATGAATCAACCGCTCTGCGCTGCAACTCTTCAGCACCACGCCGCAACTCTCCAGCGCCAGTTTTGCAGCCAACTTGATAGCATGACCAGTTCAGGTCCGGTGCATTGTATCCTACTTCCAAAGCAAGGCTGGGATCAGCAGCTCGCAAGTCGGCCCTAGCCACCAGCAGGCGTTGCATGGCCAGATCAGAAGTGAGTGCAGGATATCGGATGCACAGGAAGGATACAAGTCCATAGAGTGATCGCGCTGCAATGCGCCAGAGGCACTCAGTGCTGATCATTTGCACAGCAAGGTCTTTGATGGTTGGTGGGAATCTCTGCTCATACCATAGGGTGTTGAGAATGATGTTCGAGGTGGGGTCCAGAGGTCCATAGCAATAGCCACCCATTAGAAGGCTGCGGTGATACTGAGTGCATAGCTCGGCCATGCGCTTCATGGCTGCTCGGGGAAGGGGCAACTCCTTGACCAATAAATTTACAAGCCGACTCTGGGCAAAATCCCACGACTTTTCCATTGTCATACCTGAATAACTAAATTTCTCAGCACGGTTGACCATGTTAGATACATCTTGTGTTCCAGAATACACCTCGTCAAAGCGAGGTGAAAGCTGTTTCCACCTCCGCACAAGCTGCTGCGGATCAGGATGCTCGGCAGCAACTGCTGCACACCTGAGGGCGGCCTCGAATTCTGCTAAGGCAGTCAAGGAGCAGGGATCGTAGTCGCACATTCCGCGTCTGCGGACAATGAGGCAACATGCGACAATAGGGTGCCACCCGGCAGAGTCCAGGTATCTCAAGGCCTCCGCATCAGGGAGATAGGGGAAGAGACGTGTCAGGAAGGCGATGAGGCCGCTGAGTGACCAAATCGCCATGTCCGCAACCTGCTCCCCACCTACTCCACCTTCCGCCCGCAGTGCAGAGGCAGGAACAGATGCGGAGGTGACGCTATTGACGACGATGTTGGTGACTGGATCCAGAAGGCCGAAGCAGAAGCCGTTGCGGAGAGCAGCAGCCTCCACCTTACCATATAACTTCTCGATCTTGGCAACAGCTGGTCTGATTTCATCTTCCGCTACTTCGCTGAGGAACGTGTGGTGCCCCCCCCGCCTCTACGGCTGCCGCCAAAGATACTTAGACCTAGGATCTCGCGGACGGAGAACTTCATCAGGTGTGTGTGCGCGCGCCCGCGGGAGGGTTGGGAGGGGAGGGGCGAGTGGGGATTGGGAACTTGGGATGTGGTGTTGGCGTCGCTGGCGGCGAAGTGGTCGAGGGTTTGGGGGATCGGCTGCGGAGGTAGGAGAGAAGGCGTCGCTGGCTAGAAGGCGTCGCGGAGCTGGTCTTTTTTTTTTTCTTCTTTGAGACCATACTAGCTGGTCTCGAAGTGGAACTCTCGATTCCTTCCGCATGAGATACGGAGCCCATCGTGGTCGGCAGTCCAAGTCCAGCCGTTGTTCCTAAAAAAAAAAAAAAAAACCCCAGCCGTTGCGGTCCGTCCAGAGCGGGCAAAGTTATAGGGCCAATATAATAATAATATGTCGCGCGCGCGAACAGAAAAACCCACTCGTTCGCCCACGCCGTGGTATGCCTATTTTTTTTTTTGTTTTTCGCTTATATCTGGCCCAATAGAAGCCCATATTGGCCCAACACGAAGGGTTCCTTTCCTCCGTATAGAGACAGACAGCACCGCTGCACCGGTGAGCCACTGCAGCCGATGTGAGCTCGGATAAGAACGATTTTACACCACACTGATGCTATTTGTATAGTAAAATGAGTTTCAAATGATCTCCTCCTCCTCCTCAGCCAAGAAACTCGGAGCATATCGAATTCATCCCTTTAACGCCTTTAGCTCGTCAAATTAATTAAGAATGGAGAGCTCGGCGTTGGCGCCTTCCTGCTCTATGTTCAGCCTGTTCGATAGGCTGCGGTTGCAGAGAAATAACTGCGAACACTGAAGCGGCTGCAGAAAAAAATAACTAAAATATTGTAGCTGCTGCAAAGCAGCCAAGCGAACAGGCTGGTTATCCTTCCGTGTTCGCATCTGTGCTCCTGGTGGTGGAAGCTTGACGAAGGTGTCTTCCTCTTCTCACAATGTGAGGGACACGAAACTTCTAACAGATGAAATAGATATGCTTTTTATAGTGCTAATATGCAATTTCCTATCTAAAACGATGAAACGGGTTGAAAAGCCCGTCCTCCTGAGCGACCGCGTCGGCCAAATAATCTGGATCGTTGTTGCATCTTTGAATCGTACGGCTTTATTTCAGACGCGTCCTTGCTTTTGGCTGTTGTTCCGTAGTTTTAAGCGTTGAATTCTTGACTGTCATGCATGTGTCCGTGTGCGGCTGTGATGCTTCTGCGTTATGCAATTGCATGGCTCCAAGCATGCGGTGGCGAGGTGCTCCATTAGCTGCATGGCACGCTTTTGGTGCTGAGTGTTTGGCTTCTTCCACACTTCTTTGTGTATAAATACATCGTCCCCGGTCCGTGTGATTGCCGCATGCAGGGCGTATAGCGGTGGCGGCAAGCGAGCGATGCAGGGTGGGCATCGTCGACGTGCCTGCGAGAGGTCGGCGACGCTCACCGTGGGGCTGCTTCACGACGTAGCCGACGCGGCGGTCCCGGCAAAGCTCCTCGATGGCGAGAAGCCGGCAACGGAGGTCAGCTAGCTATGTCACGCTCCACGAGGAAGAGAGGCGGTCGCGGAGGGTCAGGCTCTCCTCCTCCAGCCTGGCCTAGCGGGCCTCGTCGTCGTTGAACGCGGCCGCGGCAGGCAGCTGGACCATCTCGAGGCGGCTCTCAACCTCGACGTGCTCCTCCGAGTCGCTCTCGCCGGAGCCCCAATCATCCTCGCCGTCCCACAGACTGCTGGGAGCGGAGGAGGATGAGGCCCTTTTATATGGATCCATACCTGTCGACGTCCTCAGTATGCGGCGCCTGCAGGTGGCCGCAAATCGGCGCCGCGGCCATCGTCGCACCTCGATCGAGTGCTCGCTAAGACAAGCATCACAAAGGCTGCAAGAGAAGGCCATGAGCTCCTCAATCGCGCGACATGCCGAAGAGCCTCCAACACACCTAAGGCTACGGCGGAGTGAATGGATTGATTTGGAGTAAACTAAGAGAAACGCAGAGGGAGAAAAAAACGTGGTCGTGCTCGTGCAGGCAGCTGCGAGAAGGCTTATGCGGGTGAGGTGTGTCCGCGTCGTGACATGCAATGGTCGCCACGCAGCTAGGAGAGTGTGCGCGCGCGCGGTGACATGCACCTGCATGTGTTCGCCGGCGCAGCTAGGAGAGAGAAGGGGTTGGTGAAGTGAATGGTGACGAGTTCAGATTTTCCATAGAGCTACCTAGGACTTTATGTCTTCAGTGGTAGACTATATACAAATTACTTCAAAACTTATTCTCCACTCTTAATTAAATTTGGAAATCAAGATTTATAATGAGTACTAAAATTATGTTAAATTTTGTGCTTGCACAAAATATTGAATTGGTCAAGATCATTGGTTGGACATGTGTCCCGTATCGTGAGCCCGAAGATTTTAGCCGTCTAAATGATGGCTGAAATTTACGGAACCGTAGAGTTTACAGCAGCGGATGCTTTGGAGCAGTCTGCGGAAAAGGCCATATATTTCCTGGTGAAAAAAAAATAAAACTTCTCATTGATGATTTCAGTTATCCGCGTCTAAGTACCCTTAAGTATAACCAGCTTTATATGGAACGAGATCATAGGCAGTTCAAGACCTATGAATCAGTTATCAAAACTCATGTTATGGCAATCGAAAGTGAGGGGGGGAAAAGTTCTCACAGGGCTACAAAAGTTTGTGACTGTGTGTCAATGGTCTGGTGTTGCACGTCAACAACGATAAGCATGAACCACTCTTGCCTCATCTCGCTGAGATGGATATTGATAAAGATCAGGCTCTTGATACTGGATCGCCGAAAAGCTGCATGCAGTTTACCACAAGGGCGCGAGAAAGATGTTAGCATTGGTTTCTCCCCATAGAATGTCTAATGTTAGGTGTTTATATTAGGTTGTTGTACCAACAAGTTTGTATGCTAGGTGTAAGCTGCTAGATTATGCAACTTAGTTAAGGTGCCTGCTGAAATTTTGTCTGTCCATATCTCAGCAACGGCATAATATGTTTAGATCTACCAGTTATGGCTGTAACCCTTTCGTGTTAATTGATGTTTAATTTTTTTTTGCGAGAATTGATGTTTAATTATGCTTATATATATGCCCTTCCATTTGTTCTTTAATGTTTGATACTTGTGTAGTCTCATACTTTTATAATAAGGCATAACTAATTTGTCTCCAGGCAACCACCGTGGTCGAGATTAGTAGACGATATATGCTAGAAAAGGTCTGTCGTAAGATTGATGCCAAACCACCTCGCTTCACTACCACACCGGTTGAGGGAAGGAGGAGCATCGCTTCAGTCTTAGTTGAGTACGGCAAGCCTGATAGCGAAGACAAATATGTTAAGAGATTCACTTCTGAACCTAAAGAAACTGCCTTTGACTCCATAGAATCTGCTGCTGAAATTGCTCTACAACAGATATGCACTGACCATCTAGACATGAATGAGTTAAATTACGACCACCGGCAGCTCTTAAAGCGCCGGCAGGAAAAAATGAACCAGCAATCTGAAAGTCACCAAGCAGCAGTTACACTCTTAAAAAAACGGGCTTCTATACCTGAAAATACGCATGGGGAGAAACTCTGATTGATTTAAGGATGCTCACAACCCAAGGTACCGTTGTTCATCGTGAAAGGAGTATTGGCTTAATGGTTAAGGCTTCCGAGTAACACTTTTGACGTCCTGAGTTCGACTCCTGGTGGGAGCGAATTTTTCTAGGATTTAATGGCATTTGTGCTTTTAGCGGTAGGCGACGTGCCCGTCGACAGCGAGGCGCTAGTGGTGACTTCGTCAATCTAGATGATTTGCCGACCCAGTCTTCGAAGATGCTCATAGAGGTAGAGTTGCTTATATACGTTCATAAGGGTGATTGTACGTGCGTTGTGAGTATCTGAGATGTACTATGTAATTAAAAAAAAAGTAATGTAGTTCATCAGACGCAAGTATTACCGGCCATCGGCCGTGACGACGCAAGTGCTGACCAGATAAAACCAGTACTTGATGCGGTGGCTAATCAGCCCACTGATATGTGATGTCATATTATCGTGAAACTGCATCCAGCTAATTATCACGTTTACTCTGATTGCAGATGGATGGAGTAGTATGCACTTCATCGACTACTACGATCTTAAACCTTGCAAGGCTGCAACAGCTCGTCATAATTCGCTCAAGAACACTATCGTTTAGTTTGTCCAATAAATTTATCTGAATGTTGTGGTTTCTTTTCATCCGATAATTTTAGGGACTTGTATGGTCTATGCTTTTATATGGAACTTATTGAAATAAAGCGTTGTCTTTGTATTACCCTACTATTGCGGTATCTAAAATATCTGATTAATGTATAAAATGCAATCGCACCTAATAATCCATATCCACCAAATAGCTCAAAACAAGGTACATCAGAAAGGATAGAAGAGCGCGTCGCTGGCGCGCCGTAGCTTCTAGTTCTTTACAACATAGCAAGGAAACGCCATGACATGGTATCTAATGTTTTTAGCTCAATACCTTTAAATATATCCTTCAGGAGATCTTTAGTGGGTGAAAAACTTGATGCTTGGCACAATCTTGTGAATAAATTGCTAGATGTACAATTAATTAATGAACCGGATACATTTAAATAGTCTCTGAGCGTAAGAAACGCCAATAGTGGCAAAACGACAAGCTGTTGCTAAGGACGGCAGACGACGACGATGACGCCCACCAAATGTTGTGGCACCCTTCCTGCAGTTTTGCGGGGCTGAAGTGATACACACACGTAAGGATTACGTGCAGCAACCTTTTATTGGTCTGATCTTCATGGTGGAACAAAAGAACATGATAACTATCGTTGCATGACCTAACGGAGAGGTGGCGCACCACAAGATATTGCACCCGTGACGAACCACCGAGACAGCCGCCCTTCCACGCACCAATGAAACCGGCCCACGCAATCACATCCTATAGATGTGAAGCACGAACGGGGTGAACCGAGCTTGGCTGGATGACAGCTTCCACTAAAATGATCATAACTCTTTGTTTGGAAGTCCAAACGACGCACGGTTTGTTGCATATGAAACTAGACTTCAATATCTTTCCACGGATATGCCACATGCATGCTGAAACCTTGCGTATTATCTCTGGTGTGGCAGTGAACTTCATCAATAGAACTATGTTCGTGATGTACCGGCAATTGTTTTTCTTGTGCATATCATGCAACCTTCGAGTTTGACAGGAGGGAGTTGGGAGAGGCACTATACGCGACGGTGACGGTCCGCATGCCAGGTCGCACGCCTTGCCGTCCATGGCCTGCGCCTCCCGGCCGAGGTGCTCGGACGACGGTGATGCCAGGCTGCAAGGTGCTCGGGCGACAATGCTGTGTGCGGCAAGAACCTCGCAGCGACAGCAACCCGACGATGAGCCTAAAGCAGCGGGGATTGGCGTGCGGCGGATAAGGATGGGGGCGACCGGTTCAAGTGGGATGAGCGGTGGTGCGGGTGGGTCGGAAGCTTCATATAGAGTGGGCTCCACTGTCCTATTATTCCTTATATTCGGAGACAATTGAAAAACGCTTCAATCCCTTATACTTGGGGATGAAGGGGTATATATCAGTCTTGTTTCTTCTCTGTGTATATGTTTCTTTTTTTTTCTTTTTTGCGATGGTAAAGCACTTGATTTCACATGATGCTTCATCTCTTTCCGAAAGGAGCCAACAAGGCAACAAGCAAGTTCCCAACAATAAAGAGAGTACATTGGCAAGACGACACAATTAACATCGGGCGTACACAGAGAACGTTGAAATAATAAGCACAGTACATGGGCAAGCAAGGCAACCACACGCTAGTTTGGGCTGTTCACATAGGAGCGGCTACCAGAACCTCCTCCACCAGCTCTTCTTGAGTTCACTTCCACGCAAGCCATCGGGCCACTGATCTCTGGTAGCCCGGTCGGGTCGTCGGGTTGGTGCAGCCTGTCTGGGGCCGTGCTTGCCGGAGCCTGGTGCTGACATGGCTCCACCTGTACGTCACGAACCTCGATGCGAATACGTCCTGACAAACATTAAATTATGTTTTCTGTATAATAAACAGACGGTGCTAAGTAAAATTGAAAGGAACATCGAGAGTATTACCGCCGGTTGGATCAGCTTCTGGCTGAGCACAACCAAACAAATGCCGCAGCCAAGCTTTGACTTTAACCATGGGTGACTGCAAGAAAGTAAAATACAATAAGCTATCTTAATTACTGTGACTTTTTTTTGAGAGGATCACGTAACTTGAGCACGAAACTCGGAGGCTACACTGCACTGATTTTGGTTCTGAACGGAGCACGAAACTGGAAATGATGTTGACTGCAGGACAAACATTATAAATAATTTGGGTATAGGCTACCAACAGCCCATCCGACACACGCACTGATGTACTGGAGTACGTACGTACCCAAGCACCAAGGGCTGTGCCATATTGGTACGTAGTAGCTACGCTTCAGGCACTTGGGGCCCTTAAGTATAGTTTTACGGAGCTCATTTTTAGGCAAAATAAAATGATGTTGTATCGAAAAGGAGGCCTTCGTCGGTTCATTGCCACAAACATATGTACACTGCAACACACGAGGATGCTTGTAGTACACTGAGTGCACTATACGTACGTTTGGTTGACAAAACAGATTGGGCCAGTTTTCTGTATTAGGAGATAGACTCCGAACGGGCCGTACTACGATTAGGAGTCCACGGGCCTTTGTAGGCATATCTAGCAGATCAGTCGGTGGGCTTCAAACACCTTTGTGGACTGATCTGATTACAAAGGCCCGTGGACGCCCTAATTAGGAAGAGAGGGCGGCGCGCGTGGACAGTGAACTCACGACGGCAAAGAAGGTCGGTCGTCGAGGAGGTAGTCGCTGGCGACGGGGTGGTGCTCCCGGACGGTGGTCGAGGAACAAGCTCTGCTCACTCACTGGGAAGCTAGATCGACGTACGGCGGCGAAGAATCGAAGAAGATGACCTCGCGCTTCGCTTCGCTTCGCTCCTCCTGATCGATCAGTGCCTGCTGCAAATCAAGGACGAGGAGGTTAGAGATCGAGAGACCAGAGAGAGAGAGAGAGAGAGAGAGAGAGAGGGAACCGGGAGAGCGAGGCAGATGGTGACCGGCCGGCGTGCTAGCTGGTTAATTCAATTCACTAGCTGGAGCAAAAAACCTCATACGGACCTCCCCGTGTCAGTCATGGCGAAGTTTGACCCCGGTGTGCAAGCAAGAACCGCTTGTTCGAGGGTTTGGGAAAAGGGTGGTGACGAGGTGTACTACGGACGGACAGGGAGGGGCGGAAAGAGGGGCGCCGCGGCGCGGATGGTTTGGCGCTAGTGGGGGAGGCTCACCGGATGGATCGATCGAGCTCCATCCATATATCGGCACAGTACAGCAACAGCAGGTAGTAGGGACGCATGGAGCAGCGCGCGAGGGCACGCCGTCCTTTCCCTCCCTCCATGCATGATGGCGCTGCAGCTGGGTTTTGCTTTGCAGCCATGATGGTGCTGCTAGGTTTGCAGGGCGCGCGGCAATCGGCGGTGGTGCGTCATGGAAGCGCAGCCCTTGCGTAGCCGGAAGAGGAAACGCTGCCGAGGGTACGTAGCTAGCCTAGGGCGTGTGTGATGTAATTAAAGCGACCGGACGGCCGAGCTTTCTTGGTGGCGAACCGAGGCGACGGCAGGCGGTGGCGTGCGTGCTAGTTTTTGCCTTGGTGACGGGATGGAGCCGGGGGTGGCGCAGAGCACGCATGCACGCGGCAGCGCGCGCAACCAGCCAATTAATTTTCCGGCCGGTTCGGGAAGGATCCAGTGTCGCAGGGAGGAAGAAGAGGTCTGACGCGCGCGCGCGCCAGTGAGTGGGAGAAGGTAAGGGGGCAATGCATGCTGCTAGCTAGCTTATGTTCACGTGATTCCTCCTAGCTAGCTAGCTCCCAGACTCCCACCCCGGCCCGGCCCATATGGATTGGATCCACGTCTTCAATTAAACCGTGATTAGAGACAATTCCAAATTAATGTGGCCATGCATGGATGGAGCTGGCCGAGTCCGGGGAGAAACCACTGTGACCCACGCTGTTTTACAGTGTTCGCGTAAAAGATGGACACAAAAGTCTTCTCGGCATGCACGTCGGTGCACGTAGGATCAGAACAAAGCACGATCACTACTACGCAAATTGTTTGCCAAGGGCCTGATATATAGCACCCGGCAAAAAGTCCTTTGTCACAAAGTTGAAGTATTTGAAATGTTGTTTCTCGTTTTTCATAGAACCCAATAAGACGAATACAATCAGCCCGAGAAGCCCATTTACTTTCCTCTATAACTTTCAGTATTGGCCCATGTACGCAGCCCAGAACTCACGTCCACTTCGCGTGCCGCGGGAGCTTGACTTTCCCCAACAACCCGATTGCCCACGCAAAGCTTCCGCGTCATGCTCGAGGCCAAGGCCGCCCGCGTCCCCGACGCCGTCTCTTCCAGGTGCGTCTGGTTGCCTTTCGCTTCCCGATCGCTGCTAGGGCTGCTGATTGATCAATGGGTGGCTGTGCTTGCAGTGAGAGGGGGCAGGTTAGGGTGTACCAGGAGAAGATCGCCAAGTGGCAGACGCAGGTCGAGGAGCGGCT
>LAPY01000087.1:313992-325971 GCA_000970635.1 Eragrostis tef | reverse complement strand
GGGGGGCCCTGCCCGCCGCTGCATGTCATGCATGCATGCGACGCCCGTGCTCCTCCTCTCATCCTGCTGCGCTGCCGCTGCTTTTACGCTTTTGCTTTTCGTCGCTGTGACAGCACTCGCTTGGTGGTGGTGATGGTGGTGGCCTTGGGCGGGGACGACGGACGGTGGAGGCGATGGATGGAAGCAGCCAGCAATAGGACGAGCGGGCTCTGCTCTGCGCGCGCGTCCTCTTATCTCCCGTCCGTCCTGTTGTTATCTTGTCTGGCCTTTTGCTCTGCCACGCGCGGTGACCGTGCCCGTTCGTACGTACCTCGCGTGCCCTCGCTCGCGCTAAGTGCTGACGAGGAGCATGGCCTCGGCAAGGCCATTGGAACGCGTGATTGTTCTTGGATGTTCTGAACGCTTATTTCCAGTGCCATTCATCAAAAAATCGTACTATATGAAACTGTCGATTTCCAAAAACCTCAATTGCTCATGGAAAACTTCGTCGATGTTCCAACGTAAAAAAAAAGAGAGAGAGAGAGAGAGAGAAACTCGCGCAGTTTTTTGGCGTTCTTGCTGAACTGATAGCAGGAATCGGACAAGCCAGCACTTGTGATACGCAGAAGCACGAACAATCGCGCTTTCTTTCTCCCGATGTTACGGCGGATTGAGTGAGCGACGGTGGCAAAAGCTTGGCGGCAAATACGCATGGCGATGGAGATTGACGCTTGACACCACTAACTCGCGGCGCGGACGGCAACATCAGCCGGGGGCCCTGCCCTGCCCTGGTTCTATCTCCCTTCGTGATCCGTGCGTCGTTGTTGCTCGCTCGCATCGCGCACCGCTGCCTGCATGCGTTGATACTGTGTCGCACGGAGCGACGATGGGATCCGGCAAGAGCAACAATTGTTTGGACGTATTCTGTCGTGTCAACTACGCACGCTGGTTGCTGACGGACTGACGGTTATTCTCACCCGGAGTGGCGCTTATCCTGGAGAATGTCATAGCACTTCGCTTCATGCTTTTGGATAGTACTAATCATATGTTGTTCACTCTGTTGTTCTAATCATAGTATACTTACTAGTACTAATCATAGTTATTAATCGACTATACGACTAGTACCATATGCTCTCGCTTGCAGTTTACATCTGCTGCTGCCGTCGATCTGCCGCTGCATGGTCCTGTCCAACACACTGAATCGGCCATACGCATGGGCCTACTACTTGCAGTACACATGGGTGCAGCCCTGACCCAGTCACCCTCACGGGGAGGGTAGCTGGACAGCCTCTGTTCAGCTCCAAGTGTGCACTGTGCAGTGTATCCAACGAAAGATCACGCGTGCATGGGTGCGGTGGCATGGTCAACGGTTTACACGCGCAGGGCTTTAAGCCTTGGAGTGCATTAGTCTGCCGTCTCCGCTGGCTGCACCTGAGGCTTCTGTATCCCCAGCGCGACGCAGGCAATGCACCGTGCCTCGTTGGGTTCCATGAAGCACAAGCAGACCAGCTCATGGAACATTGCTCGAGCGGATGTTACGGAGCGCGTAGAACTTTGCTCGAGCGGATGGAGCAGACTTTTGAAACGAATCCATCTTGCCACAGTTATAGAAAGGAGCCAAGGCCAAGGCATTTTGCACACAGGTTCATGCCGCGATGCTCCCGAAAGCGGGCGCCGTACACTGCGCTGCACGAGTAGTGACCGGCGCCGCCAGCCGGCAGGGATGGCAGCGCAGAGACAAGACGTGAGATACGGGAGATGCTGCTGCCCCCAGAGCCGCACCGTTCGCAGCGTTACAGCGCGCGCGCTCTTTTATTTTAAGGTTCGCTGCCGCAGTGCGTGCCGCGGCGGCACACCTCGCCATACGCGCGTGAGCTCGTGCGCCTGCGCGCCGTGAGAGCAGGTTTAATAAAATCGCCCGCTGCCGGCGCAAGTGCGGTGCCATATCAGCAAACGTCCTCATTAATGAACACCAGTATAATGGACTGGCTACTTAAGTGAGCGATTAGTTTGAATATTTAATCGTTGAATGCTTGCATGGGCCCTCTGCAACGTCTGCCATTGGTAGGAAGCAATCAATCTCTTGGACGAAGCGAAACAGCCCGCTTGATGCCGGCGAGTGATGAATCGCCCGCTCCTTTTTCTTTCCTCTCTTCTCACTCCTCCAACTAAGATTTGTATTACATGGACAACTATTTAGCCTGCTAAGTAGGACTTATAATACTTGCTTTGCTCTGAGGGGCAGTTCGCTGCCGGCGGCTGCGGCGCCGCAGAACTGAATTCGCTGGCACGCGCGCGGATACTGGCATGGGCGGCCGCGTATGGCTTTTGACGACGTAGCGGCTTTTGACGACGTAGCGTAAACGATCACCGATGAAGGCTACAAGGTTGTTTATTGTGATTCAAATTTAAAAACTTGTTAATCTCTTCATCGACAAAGTCGTTGTAGTATAGTGGTGAGTATTCCCGCCTGTCACGCGGGTGACCCGGGTTCGATCCCCGGCAACGGCGTAACCATTTTTTAAAGGAAGAAGTCTTGTATTTGCAGAGAAAGGCTTGGGTAATCGGGCTGGATTGGACGCAAAAGGACAAGTAATGGGCTGGGCCGCCTCTCCCTCCTTGTTGTTTCCCTCCGTTTCTTTTTTTTCCCTCTCAAATACTCCTGCTTTACACTCCCAAACAGGTGTTCCTCTCTCTCTCTATATATATATCTCTCGCGATGTTCTCGTTACTTCAGCTACAGTAATTCATATATTTCCTTCAACAGGTTTCTATACTGTATCGAGCGAGATAACATTCAGGGATATAGTTTGAACATTGCTTGCTTAAGGCCATGAAGTAGTAGTATGCAATTCTATCGTTCAAGCTGTCTTAACGTGACAACCTCGCATGTCACTAGGTCTTTTACGGTTTTACCTCAGGATATTCTGCATGCTGAGCGCTGTTCATGCCCACTTGTCTGGGTGTGATTGAGGGACCGGATCATTGCCAACACGGTCAGGAATGAACAATGCTGGAGCTCAGACCGACTGACGACATTCATCAAAGTGCTGGAGTTCAGATCGACGGGCAACTGTTACTAACATATGATCGCGGTTGTTTTCATTTTGGCCTGAGAAGATTTTGCTTGTCGATCATCCGCGCGTAAGCCCATATATCGATCGCGATTGATTGCACACCACATGTTCCAAACTGTCATCCCTGGCCAAGCACTGTGTACGTTTGGCCGTAGCCAATTCCCTGCGCCAAACGCACGAACCCCCCGGCCGTCCGGCACCGGCAGCCCCCCGTTGCGAGACAGCGACGGAGCGGCACGGCTGGTCCGGCGAGCACCCGTGCCGTCACCGCCGCTGCCCCACCGCTCGGCCGCACACTCCACGTCACGGAACGCGACCGTCCATCCGACTCCGTCCATGCGGGCGGGCTAGGCCGGCCATGCCCTCCCGGCCCGTGACGAGTGACCCAGTACGCCCCTTTCGAATTAAAGCGCTCGCTCGCCGGCCGGCCGGTCCCGTGTCCAAGGACAGGGACGCCGATTAAAAGCAGCACCGCGTTTGCACATGCGACCCCGCGGTTCCGGACATTTGCGTAATTACGCTCTGATTATTGATTAATCTCCGGTCGAATGCCAGTTCCGATGTCAATGCAGATCTTTAGCTCCAAGAAAGCCCCTGATTTGGGATGATTTTCTAATCAGCAGTGGCGCCGCGAGCCGTACACCACAATGGTTGCATAATGATATCGTCCGTACGCTGGCCGTGGTAAAGAAACCATTTCCCGCAAGAAACAACAAGCAAACAGGCCCTTCCCTTCCACTCGCCGTCTCATCTCACTCCCCACCACTGTCTCCCTCCCTCCCTCTCTCCCTTCCCAAGAAGCGGACGAAGCGCGGCGCTGCAGATTTCGATCCGGTTCCCAATGCCGCACTGGGCCGCCGTGTAGCCTCCCTCCCCCCCGCTTTCAATCCGTCGCGGCGGACACGGCAAGGCTCCTGGATCCGGGCGACTGTGTGGCTGGGACTCCAGATCCGAGCAAGGCCGCGCAGTTCTTGGTGACCTGTTTGCTCTAGCTGCAGATTGTCTGCTGCCATTTCCCTCTACTCATCTCGGAGGCTGGTACGTCACAATCTGGGTGGTTTAGAAGTTGGTCTTAGAGTCTTGGTTTCCTTCTATTCGGCCCAGATTTAGCTGCATTTGCCCGGATTAGGCTCTTCTGAGACAAAAATCTAATCTTGTCCGTGAATCAGTCTCCTGGCTTCGTCAGAACTGGGATTTCTGTTGGAGTACCTCCAGGATTAGAAGTTTTGGTTAGTGTCCTGGTTAGTGGTGAACTTTACTGTGGTCATGGTATTGGCGTGAGAAAGTCTGTGGAAGATGTGGAAACAGTTCCTGAGCAAGCTTCCCCGGAAGTCCTCGGGCTCCGGGGAGTCAGGTCAAGGCAGCAATGGCAGCGGAATACAGCGCACGAGCAGCTGCGGAACCATCACACAGTCTCGCCCGGCTTCCGCCATCAGGCGCATGTCATCAGCCGTCTTCCCTTCAAGCGTTGTGGCTGGCATTGAGCCCTTGGTCTCGTTCAAGGATGTCCCCAACTCGGAGAAGCAGAATCTGTTTGTGAGCAAGTTGAGCCTGTGTTGTGCCGTCTTTGATTTCTCGGACCCGAGCAAGAGTTCGGTGGAGAAGGATATCAAGAGGCAGACATTGTTGGATCTTATAGACTACGTGGAGTCCACCAATTCCCGTTTCTCGGAGCCTGTGATTGCTGCATGCTCAAGGATGTGTGCCATCAACCTGTTCCGGGCGTTCCCTCCGCATTGCAGGTCTGGTTCATCTGGTGGTGGCGAGGGCGATGAGGATGAGCCCATGTTCGACCCCGCATGGTGCCATCTGCAGCTTGTGTATGAGCTACTACTGAAATTTATTGGATCCTCATCCTTGGATGCGAAGGTAGGGAAGAAGCACTTTGACCACTCGTTCATTGTGAAACTCCTCAACCTTCTGGACTCCGAGGATCCAAGAGAAAGGGATTGTTTGAAAACTATCCTGCACAGAATTTATGGAAAATTCATGGTGCACCGTCCTTTCATTCGCAAAGCAGTGAGCCATATATTCTACCAGTTTGTGTTTGAAACTGACCGCCATAATGGGATTGCTGAACTGCTGGAGGTATTCGGTAGTGTCATTAGTGGCTTTGCATTGCCTTTGAAGGAAGAACATAAAATGTTTCTTTGGAGGGTTTTGATTCCTTTACACAAACCCAAATCAGTTGGCCTGTATCTTCAGCAGTTGACCTACTGTGTGACACAGTTTCTAGAAAAGGACCCGAAGCTAGCAAGCTCGGTGATTCTTGGTTTGTTAAGATATTGGCCGATAACAAATAGTCAGAAGGAAGTGATGTTTCTGAGCGAGATTGAAGAGATCTTGGAGTCTACCAGCCAGATGGAATTCCAGAAATGTATGGTTCCACTATTTCGGCGGATTGCTCATTGCATCACTAGTTCTCACTTCCAGGTAACTTGCCCTGATGATTTAGTATATTTCAGTCTCATGTTGAAGTATGCATTTCAATAACCCCAGTGCATGTGAAAGTATATTCCTTCAACTAGAAACTTAATCCCATGTCTGTAAAGAGTAATAAAAATTATGGAGTGATTGATGATCGCAAAATCGTTCACTGGGTTGTCCCTTACACTGACAGCCAGATTATTTTTGTTCCTTCGTGATCCTAATGTTTGTTTGTTATAACTTCATTTGAATAATAGATGACTAATGATCCTGAAATAATCATGAACAACAGTGGGCCTTACTGTATCACCTACTCATGCTTTTGGGTATGGGACACCTGTATACTGTTAATAAGGCAAATATTTGGGGGCAGCAATAGGCATCAGAATGAGCTCAATATAAGAAACATCTTGCTGCATGTTATTACTTTTATTTTTCTTTGCTACACGATTTCCTTAAGCTGTTTGTCTCTCCCTTCCCAAGAAGCGGACGAAGCGCGGCGCTGCAGATTTCGATCCGGTTCCCAATGCCGCACTGGGCCGCCGTGTAGCCTCCCTCCCCCCCGCTTTCAATCCGTCGCGGCGGACACGGCAAGGCTCCTGGATCCGGGCGACTGTGTGGCTGGGACTCCAGATCCGAGCAAGGCCGCGCAGTTCTTGGTGACCTGTTTGCTCTAGCTGCAGATTGTCTGCTGCCATTTCCCTCTACTCATCTCGGAGGCTGGTACGTCACAATCTGGGTGGTTTAGAAGTTGGTCTTAGAGTCTTGGTTTCCTTCTATTCGGCCCAGATTTAGCTGCATTTGCCCGGATTAGGCTCTTCTGAGACAAAAATCTAATCTTGTCCGTGAATCAGTCTCCTGGCTTCGTCAGAACTGGGATTTCTGTTGGAGTACCTCCAGGATTAGAAGTTTTGGTTAGTGTCCTGGTTAGTGGTGAACTTTACTGTGGTCATGGTATTGGTGTGAGAAAATCTGTGGAAGATGTGGAAACAGTTCCTGAGCAAGCTTCCCCGGAAGTCCTCGGGCTCCGGGGAGTCAGGTCAAGGCAGCAATGGCAGCGGAATACAGCGCACGAGCAGCTGCGGAACCATCACACAGTCTCGCCCGGCTTCCGCCATCAGGCGCATGTCATCAGCCGTCTTCCCTTCAAGCGTTGTGGCTGGCATTGAGCCCTTGGTCTCGTTCAAGGATGTCCCCAACTCGGAGAAGCAGAATCTGTTTGTGAGCAAGTTGAGCCTGTGTTGTGCCGTCTTTGATTTCTCGGACCCGAGCAAGAGTTCGGTGGAGAAGGATATCAAGAGGCAGACATTGTTGGATCTTATAGACTACGTGGAGTCCACCAATTCCCGTTTCTCGGAGCCTGTGATTGCTGCATGCTCAAGGATGTGTGCCATCAACCTGTTCCGGGCGTTCCCTCCGCATTGCAGGTCTGGTTCATCTGGTGGTGGCGAGGGCGATGAGGATGAGCCCATGTTCGACCCCGCATGGTGCCATCTGCAGCTTGTGTATGAGCTACTACTGAAATTTATTGGATCCTCATCCTTGGATGCGAAGGTAGGGAAGAAGCACTTTGACCACTCGTTCATTGTGAAACTCCTCAACCTTCTGGACTCCGAGGATCCAAGAGAAAGGGATTGTTTGAAAACTATTCTGCACAAAATTTATGGAAAATTCATGGTACACCGTCCTTTCATCCGCAAAGCAGTGAGCAATATATTCTACCAGTTTGTGTTTGAGACTGACCGCCATAATGGGATTGCCGAGCTGCTGGAGGTATTCGGAAGTGTCATTAGTGGTTTTGCATTGCCTTTGAAGGAAGAACACAAAATGTTTCTTTGGAGGGTTTTGATTCCTTTACACAAACCCAAATCAGTTGGCCTGTATCTTCAGCAGTTGACCTACTGTGTGACACAGTTTCTAGAAAAGGACCCGAAGCTTGCAAGCTCAGTGATACTTGGTTTGTTAAGATATTGGCCGATAACAAATAGTCAGAAGGAAGTGATGTTTCTAAGTGAGATCGAAGAGATCTTGGAGTCTACCAGCCAGGTTGAATTCCAGAAATGTATGGTTCCATTATTTCGGCGGATTGCTCATTGCATCACTAGTTCTCACTTCCAGGTAACTTACCCTGATGATTTAGTAAATATTTCAGTCTCATGTTGTAGTATGCATTTCAATAACCCCAGTGCATATGAAAGTATATTCCTTCAACTAGAAACTTGATCCCATGTCTGTAAAGAGTAATAAAAATTATGGAGTGATTGATGATCAAAAAATCATTCACTGGGTTGTCCCTTACACTGACAGACATATTATTTTTGTTCCTTCGCGCTCCTAATGTTTGTTTGTTATAACTTCTGCATTTAAATAATAGATGACTAATGATCCTGAAATAATCATGAACAACAGTGGGCCTTACTGTATCACCTACTCATGCTTTTGGGTATGGGACACCTGTATACTGTTAATAAGGCAAATATTTGGGGGCAGCAATAGGCATCAGAATGAGCTCAATATAAGAAACATCTTGCTGCATGTTATTACTTTTATTTTTCTTTGCTACACGATTTCCTTAAGCTGTTTGGGTGTTTCCAGGTTGCTGAAAGAGCACTCTTCGTGTGGAACAACGATCACGTTATCAGCTTGATTGCGCAAAACCGCCAGGCGATCATGCCTCTTGTTGTTCCAGCATTAGAACAGAATACCCAGAAACACTGGAACCAAGCAGTCCTGAATTTGACTGCAAATGTAAAGAAGATGTTTTCTGAGATGGACGAGGATCTCTTCTCGTCATGTCTGGAGAAGTACAAGGAGGATGAAGAAAAGCGGGCACCGGTGGAAGCAAAGCGGAAGTTGACCTGGGAGAAGCTAGAGTCAGCAGCTGGTTACCAACCAGTGACTGGCCATACAGCCGTCCTAATAGGTGGCCAGCCGTCAGCAAATCTGATTGCCACCCTTATCTAGCATACACAAATGGTCTTCTTCCCCATTTTGGCAAGTGTGGCAGGCAGGTGTGGCGTTCGGGTTTTTGTTCTTTTTTGTTGGTATGGGTAATCAGTGTTGTCAATCTGTAACTATTACTGTATGTTTATGCTATGAAGGCAAGCATACCAGCAGGACTCACCGAGGGCCGAGTCCTTACCAGTATCTTTGCCTGTTTATCGATTAGCAAACATCCTGCAGTTGAATTTCACCTTTATGCAGTTTCGTTCCAATATGGCTTCAAGATTTTGTATCTGTTTGATTGTTTTGTCTCCGTGTGGTATTCTTGTTAGCAAGTGAGCATCCGGTATTCTTGCAAGTTAATAATATATCATGTAACTGGCAATGATCATGTTAGCTTACGCTTACACATCATTTCTCAGCACTGGCAATGCTACTTTGCGCCAAGACAGAACAATGCTGCTTTTTCTGCGTTGTCCCGGAGACCGGAGTCTTGCTTTGGCGATACTGAACGACGGTGAAAAAGCTTCTTAGTCAAGGTAGGGGGCACAGCTTTGTATGAAATTACGCCCAAAGTGAAAAGCTTTGGTAGGATACACAACATATGAGCGCATATAACTGAATGGGCCGGCCCAGGGAACAACATGCTTGCTGCTCACTGCAAAGTATTAGTACCACCCCGGCTGCTTAAGTGAGCTCAAACTAGCTTAAATACCTAGCTTGGATGAGGTCAAGCACGACCTTACTTGAACAGGATCTGTTCTATAGGATCGTACCGCTGCATCCTTGACTAATAAGGAGGCAAGCTCTCAAGCTTGGTTGATGACCCATGACCTATGGGCTAGAGCGTGATTAACGGGGTATGGCTTGGAGCTCTGATGCTCCATCCTAAGCTGTAGAGGATCGTTCCTGGTTAGGTCTCCTTGCTAGGGTGGCCCATTGGTTGTCTGACAAGCTCTTTTTTTTTTCTTCCTGTTTTCCGCAAATCTAATGAAGTTACACTTTCATGCAATTCCGTTTTCTGCCGCCATGGGCAGGTGCACATTTTATTCAACATATACTTGGTCTCTGTAGATGTCAATGCTTACAGGTTTACTTGAGGGTTACAAACAAGGTTGTAAATAGCGAGCTATAGAAGCTATTATCAATAGCGGTTTGCAAAACCAAGCAAACTTTTAACCAAAACATTATCAGGTTCGTCAATTGCAGCTTGTGTGTCATGCCATTCTCTAAGCATATCATCATACTAGCATAGTATTTGCCATCTTTTTAGCGGTGAAAAAGTCCATAGAATTCAAAAATTCAAAAAGCAAGCGCAATTTGAATTCTGAACAAAAGCAACACCATCTTGCTTGATTTATGATTTAGCGGAGTTTATAAGTCAGTTATAGCGGAGGTAGCGGATGAATTAGTGAGGCTATTTAACTCTATAGCGGAGTTAGCGGCATTAGCGGTAATATTTGCAATATTGTCGCGGCACCTGTCTCAAAAAGCTATAGCGGAGGTATTTGCAACCATGGTTACAAAACTAAAACAACAGTCGGAGAATATTTGCTAATGAAGGTTGACATAGCAAGGTAACTAAAATGACCAATCACAGCTAGTTGAATTCGGAGCTGTTTGCTATCGGTGATGTATGTAAAGTCTGTCAAAAGTAGAGGAATATGAGAAATATTGAAGCAAAAAGAAAAAATTCCGTTGCCGGGACTCGAACCCGGGTCTCTCGGGTGAGAGCCGAGTATCCTAACCAGCTAGACTACAACGGATGCTTGTTAGCTACTTCGAAGAACGTTATATATTTATTATTCAGCAACTCCGCTCTGCTTTTCCGCGCATAACTGAGGAACTGAAATACCAAAAACTGCCTGTGCTCATGTTTTTGTTCGCTTTACACATGCTTAAGTGTATACACTTGAATAATGAGAGACATACATGCAAAGAAGTCACAGGCAGATAGGCAACAGAAGAAAAGAATGGAACGCATTATAGACTGTAACGCGTGTCGTGTTCATATTTCTGATCGGAGAAGTACACTATAACAACACTAATAAGTACGTGTGCATTGACCTGGCGAACTCCCAAGCTTGCAAACTACTCCGAATGTAACTGATTACAAACAACGAGGCAACTGCACACGGCATTGCAGGTAGTCATATACAGCTTGATGATCACACGCTATTAGTCCGTCGATAAGTATAGGGGACAATCATTTCTTCCACTGGGGCAGCCGTTGGACTACAATCTGAGAGATATAACGACGGTATAAACGATTCAGTACTTCACAAAAAAATGGTGATTAACTATAACTCTCTTTTAGAAAATGGTTCCAGTGGCTTTTGACTGAATAAGCAACACATGCAGTTCTATTATTTCAGTTAACTTTGAAAAAGAAGTGTCTAGTTGACGGCGCATACCTTGCCCGAGTTTTCTTTGTTTCCTACAATTGTCTGACAAGCTAGTCTCCATGACTCGGGTTTCTGCCAAGGACGACGAACTAGAATGAGTGCCGTAACACACAACTCAAACCAGACAAGATAACAGTACAACCAGTTTAAGAAGGATCACTGCCCATTGACTGAATTGAAATCCTGCCTACCTTCTTCAGGTACCGATTCTCGGTGTTTGTCCTTTCGTTCAGGAGGTCCTTCCCATCAAGTATCTGTAAATGTCAGAAACACACCTGGTCGACTATTCATTGTAATTGAGTTGGATTTTTTTTTCAGAAACAAGATTTCAGTTGGGTTTCAGAATGGCCATCTCGAACAGAATGCTTCCATTTCTAAGGTGCGCACATTTCAGTGTCACTTCACATCGGTCACAACACTGGAGTGCCAACATCCATGAAGCTGATCAAAGGGCAGTAGAGCAAGTACCTCGACGATGCAAGTGCCGCAGCTGCCCCCGCCACCGCAGTTCATCACCTTACCCTGCAAAACGGCTCTGTTACGTGTTACCCCCATTGTACCGCTGCGACAAAATCTGGAGGAAAAAACCGAGAGGGAGCCTCACGTACGTATGCCGCGTAAAGCTCGATCTTGTTCTCGTTCATGATGTCCCGGAGGAGCTTATCCCCACTCGCCGCCGCGGCCCGGTCCACCGGGTACGAGCCGTCTGCATCCGGCTTCGGCTGCAGTGAACCGTAGCACGCCCGATGACTCAGCAACACACAGCTAGAACAAACGAGCAGAGGTACGGTTGAAGACGATGGCTCCGGCCAGAGAGGCTTACCCCGACGAACTCGAGCTCGATCTGCGGCTTCGACGGCGCCGGCGCCGGCGCGCCCTGGGAGAGGTTCGGTGACGCGCTGGAGCATCTGATGGTGGGGACCCTGCTGGACCGGTGGCTTCGAGCGGAGACGCGGGAAGAGGAGGAGGAGGAGGCGGGGAAGTGGGGGAGGGAGGCGGGCGCTACTGCCGCCGCGGAGCTCGTGGCCGCCATGCCTCGCTTTTTGTGGTGGGGACGTGGCCGCGTGTGCAGGCGTTGGTTTGTTTGAAACGGCCGGGACGGCTTTTTTATCTGTCCGCGCGACGCGAAGGTGTGGTGGCGTGTGGGC